>JBBPCY010102450.1:0-20281 GCA_037974405.1 Brachyalestes nurse | reverse complement strand
CCAATCTCTTTGGGTTCTCTGGAAATGTCTTGAGTAACAGTCTTGAGGTGAGATTTTCTGAGTCCAGGCTTGTCTGCATTTGTTGACAAGTTGGGTAGCACAGGTGCCTCTGATTTGTTTCTCATTGAGAAAGCCACACTCTGAATCACATCTATAGTGGTCTGGATAGAAGAAGCCCATGCCTTGACTGATATGAGACCAGTTTACAAAATGTGTCATAGATTGGGGTTAAAGTGGTCAAAGACAGGGCCCTTGAAGTTGAGTTGAGAAACTCAACCCTGTTTTGCTAATGTTACACATCAGGTTCTGATGAGACCTACATTTTTCTCTTTCTCTCTCTCAAATAACTGCCAAAGCATGGCAGTAACAATATTAATGATTCTCTCTCTATATATTTCTCTCTGTCATTCTTGCTTATCATGAATTAAAGTACTGCGTGTTGCATTGTTAAAACAGAAGTAATACTGACAACTGAATTTTTAATTATACTTTTGTTTATTTTTTATCAAGAACTGGACTTAGTTTGGGGTGAGTGTGATGATTAATCCTTGCTGTTTGCTCAGTGTTGCACAAAGTGTGGCTATAACCTTCCATTACTTCTTCACAACTATGAAGTTCGAGTGGCATGGTGGTGCAGCTGGTAGTGCTGTTACCTCACAGCAAGAAGGTGGTGGGTTTGATTCCTGGTCTCACAAGGCGTTCATTATGTGGAGTTTGTATGTGCTCTGTCTGATTTTCTGCCTGGTACTCCAGCTTTCTCCCACAGTCCAAAGACGTTCACATTGGGTGAATGGGAGGTGCTAAACTGGCCCTGGTTATGTGTGTGTGTGCCCTGTGATGGACTCCTGTCCAGGGTTTTTCTTTACCTTTTGCCCTAAGACCGCTGTGACCCTGCTTATGCGGTTATGATGATGATGATGATACTGTAAAGTGGGGGAAAATGGCAATACGTTAGATTTTGTCCAAACTGTCACATCAAAGTCATTGGGAAGATGTAGCAAAAAGAAAAAGAATTAGCACATTTAACCCTATTTACCACTGCACGTGGGAAGACTAAATTATGTGTACAGGAGGGAAGTGGCTAAAACATGTTACCTGATGCAGCATTCTATAGAAAACATACAGCAACCACAAACCCTGCACTGATATTTGTAAACACACTTGTAAGACACCTTGCTGTAATATTTTGATGCTCCTGAAGATCCTGTTTATCTGGATTGGGTTCTCTAAATTATGTTTGGAACTAAACTCTGCTGGAATGTGACTCTACAAGGACAGAGATGAAGTTGCCTCTGATAAAAACATGGTAGCACAGGTTGGGGGGAGGTTTCCATTCACATGTCGTTTATTTACAGGCCAAAGTACAATATTGGCTGTTAATTATTTGAACAGACAAGCAAACATCTGTCTGATTACCCTGAAAGAGAAAATAAACTCAAAGAGACACAATGGATGTAACAACAGGCTTTAAAGCGAAAAGAAATGTAACCCATTAGATATGTTTAAATATGCAAATGCGATGTTGGTATGAAGCATGTAAATCTGTTTCTGCTTCTTCTACTTCTTCTGCTGGAAGAGAGCAAATAATGTGGAGTTTTCAAGACAAACAAACCTGCTCTCTTTCTGTCTGTCTCTCTCCATCCCTCTCTCTGTCTCTCTATGTCTCTCTCTCTCTATCTCTCTCTCTCTGTCTCTCTATCTCTCTCTCTCTCTCTCTCTCTCTGTCTCTTTCTGCAGTCCTGGGAATTGAACTCACAACTTTCTGATCCTAGGGCTAACACCCTAACCACCAGTCATTATGTTATGAAAATTGGTCATTATTTCCAGATAACAAGTCAATAATTTGATTGCTGCTGAAAACAGAAAAGAAGGGAATGGGCTTTCATCAATCACAAAAACATGACAACAGTGTGGCTGTGATAATGCCAAGTCACACAGTCAATAGATGACAATGTTTACAGACAATAATTTGCAGTGTAGTAGGCGAGTCTTGCTGCAGTAGATGACTTTTCGCCACCTAATTGAAAAGTCCAATCTCTTTGGGTTCTCTGGAAATGTCTTGAGTAACAGTCTTGAGGTGAGATTTTCTGAGTCCAGGCTTGTCTGCTTTTGTTGACAGGTGGCTAAGTTGGGTAGCACAGGTGCCTCTGATTTGTTTCTCATTGAGAAAGCCACGCTCTGAATCACATCTATAGTGGTCTGGATAGAAGAAGCCCATGCCTTGACTGATATGAGACCTGATATGAGAAGAAGCCCATGCCTTGACTGATATGATACCTGTCTCTCTCTCTCTCTCTCTCTCTCTCTCTCTCTCTCTCTCTCTCTCTCTCTCTCTATCTGTCTCTCTGTCTCTTTCTGGGACTCTCTAGAGGAGAAATGGACTCTTCTTTCTTTCAAAACCCCACAGTTCATAAAACTCAATTTTGTATCTAGGAAAGCACTGTACAAGACCTGTATTAGAGAAACACAGAAGATATCTGGCTGTCCATGAAGGAGTCTCAATGGTTGGCTGGTCCCAGACTCTTCCCCACAAGGTTGTTGGAGGTCCCTGTACATTCCCTCCTTTAGAGAAGCGGTCAGTCTATAGTGATGGGTGGAACTTGGGAGTCGTTTCTAGAAACACATGTGGCACACATCAACCCCACTACAAGAGATGAATATGTATTTTTTGTGGCTATTAGGAGACTATAGATCACCTGTTCCTGTGCTGCAAGAGTACTGAGCATAATGTTCCCACTACTCAGTGTGGTTCAGTGTGGAATCTTAAATCTGAATGGAAAGTTATAATTTTAGTGAATTTTATCTTTAAGTCAAACTACACTTGCTGTCGTGCTTTTGAGGAAAGACACAGTATAGGACAGAGGCACTTGGGAGGCGGAAGACATGTTAATTGCACTTAACAAAGTCAGTTTTTTAATACAGACATGAGGAATTCCGACAGCTGTGGACTTGGGAGTGTCGGGGGGGGGGTGCTTATGTTCTATCTATGATTATGATTGAGCTTTTTTGTCAGAAAATAATTTTAGGTAATCATATTTATTTATATTTACACTAAATATGAACATACCTTTACTTTTTGGTAATAATTTGGTTTAATGTTTTAAAAGTCAAATCTCTCTCACTCTCTCTTTATGTCTCTCTCTAACTTACTCTCCGCCTACTAGTCTCTCGCTGTCACTCTCTCCTCTCACTTTCTGCCTCTCTCACTCTGATTCCCTCCTTCTTCATCCCTCTCTCTCTGTCACTCTCCGTCTCTCCCTATCTTTCTTTCAATCTCTCACTTTCTGCATCTCTTTCTCACTCCCTGCCTCTCTCTCTCTCTCTCTCTCTCTCTCTCTCTCTCTCCAAGATATGGTTTACTCTGTCATAGCACATGTAAGCTTCCACTACCCTTTACATGATGCAGAACTCAATGCATAGACTGAGTTAAACACACACACACATACACACACATACATACATACATACGCATACACACATCCCTGCTATTTTCTTTCCAGAACCTTTTACACAATGAGCAGAATTATCCCAGCGAGCAAGCTCAAGTTTCACTCCACCTCAGGCTGGAGAGGGAGGGAGGAAAATGGGGGATGGGGGGAGGAGTAGGGGGTGAAAGAGAGGGAGTGAAAAAGGAGACATAGACACACAATAACAATCTGTTTCCTGACGTGTTGAGACCTGTCCGCTAATCTGCTGCACCTGCTTCTAAAGGCCTAGACTGAAATGACTCAAGTCCTCTAAGAGCCAGTGGCATCTGCGTGTGGGTCAAATATAGCTGGACTTTAGCCAGCTTTTACCGCACTGACCTCTGTGACCTAGTGCTGATCTATCTCACACACTCACACACACACACCTGCACATTTGCAACACAAGCAAAACCAACAGACCTGTGCATATACAGTAAGTAAGTGAATTTTACACCATTCTGATATTGGCCTTTTGATATCTGGCTTATTCTATAGATGCTTTCCTTATTATGGGGGTGACTGGTCTCGGTATCTGCACTATCCAAAATGACCAGTGGGGCTAAACATGTCTTCTGAAAATGATGCTGATCACTTTAAAATAGTGATAAATCTCAATAAAATATCTTTTGGGACCTGACAATGCCCTTGGTATACTTCTCTACTACTACGGTTTTTAGGCCAACATTTTCTTTAAAACTTTTGTGTGTGTCAGAAATCAAGTAGTGTATTCTTCACCATTTTGTGATTTTATGACGTCCTGTAAGGTAGCTTTAGAAGCATTACACCATTTGGCCATCTGGTTCCCTTCACCACCATTCTGATTCTCTAAAATGGCACATTTCACCTCAAACCACTTTCTTTACTTCTCAACAATTTAATTCTGAGAACTTAGTGGACAAATTAGTGGAACTACCCGGTTATGAAACCTGAGCAGAACTAATGTGATTGTAAATCCATAGTGGAGGATAGGTATATTAAATAATAAGGAAACAAATTATATCTATACTCTAGAACTCTGGAACTGTTTATATGGGAGTTATTGAATTTAAGAATAAATGATAACGTTTCATGCAACATTGCAATTCTCCTGACTTAATTTACAATAACGTCAATGAACGTGGTTTACTCCTGTAATTATACTCCTCTGCCTCAGCTTTCCTCTGTGTACATGTGCCTGTGATTGTGTGTGCGTGTGTTTGTGTGTGTGAGCAGGTCAGAGTCAGTTAGCGTAGCTGCCTGCTTATTACTCTCATTATGGAGGAAATGAAGTAACCAGTGTTGAGAGCTGAACTAGGCCTTGGGACTTCCAAATCTAGCAGACTATTAACTCCATGGGGTCTAGATTTTTTTTATGTGTGTGTGTGTGTGTGTGTGTGTGTGTGTGTGTGTGTGTGTGTGTGTTATTATGTTGGGAGTGACTTTAATGCAGACAGCACTGTCTCATGGTGGCACTACAGAGAAAGTGAAGTGCAAGTGGTAGAGATGTAACATGATATTATTGGTTAATATTCTCAAGACTCAAGACATTTTACTACTGTCGCAGACATGTGTTGGACTTGTTTTTTGCCCTCAGGCTTTTATTGCTCTTGGCCACTGTTATTGCCTAATCTTTTTGTTGTTTTTTACGAAAAAATGTAGTTTTTTTTTCCCCAAGTAACTGTTCATTCAAATAGAAGTAATTAATTAAGCAAGCATGTTCAGAAAACAGACATTGTTTTTAATGATTTCAGAGCCCATCTAGAATGGAGATCTAGTAACCACTCACATGCCTGCGGAAACTGCCAAATCTTTCCATGCACTCTATACTTGATATCATTTTCAATTTGGTCTTGTGCCAGCATTTAAAGCATTTATGTGTGTCTCGTGCCAGCTCAAGCATTTAAAGTTGGCCTTGACTTAAAGTTCTTGACTAATTATGTTGTTGGACTAGTCTTGGACTTTTTAAAAAGGGTCTTAAAAGTGGCCACAGCAACTCAGTGGATATCAAATCAGAAGTTTGGCTAGGCCATAGTGATGCCTGGGTGTTACCTGTGTACAGATTCAGGTTCAGGTCAGCTTATTAGAAAAATGTTGTAGGTTCGGGTAGGCCGGGTCAAAGTTACTATACTATAGCTATACCTTTCTTCTTCTTTGTCTCGAGCTGGAGGGTGGAGGTACTCTTATCCGCAATACAGCGCTTTTCTGTAGGTATAAAATACTGTGCAGTACGTAACTGTGTTGTGATGATGAAAGTTGTAGCATGATTTGATTTTCCAGTGTATTTGAGCCCAGTAAAGGTGACAAGTGCAATTCTCTCCCCACAGTTTACCAAAACATCTATGGAATCATGCCAGGGGAAAGTTTTTTTTTTTTAATCAGAACTGCTTTTGTGGTCTTTTATTTTTTTATAGTCTTGTTTTTAAGATTTTCCCAGTGTTGTTTAGCCATGTGATGAATACCTAACCCTTCTAACTTTTTAGTGATGTCTCGGTACACCTTTGCGTTTCTCACAGCGTTAAAAATACTCCCACTGAAATGTATCTTCAGCCCAAACAATACTGCTTGTCAACTTCTCCGTTGCTTGTTTGTATCTTCATTGCTTTTTTGTGCAGGCAGTAAAAAAAACAATGGTCTCTTTTCAATGTTGTGATGAAAATATTTCCACCAACCAGAAAGCAGTGACACAGTCAGCTCGGCTGCAGCCTGTTTCGGCTCTATCACACTTCTGTTTGTACCCAAACTATACATTATAATGCATTAGGCCAGGCCCTCGTTCGTAATTATCGCCTGGCCTAATTGTTTCTCAGCAGCTTTATCATCAGTTTGCAGTTGTGGTTTTGTGCGGCTGATCAGTGCATGTGTGCTGATAGAGCTCTGATGTTTCTGTTTTTCATGTGGTATCTGTTACATCTCCAACTGTTCCATAACCAAATCTCTTTCTTAGATCTGTCTGAAGAGATTAACACGGACAGCCAACTGTATCAGAAATGAATGGGTGATCCCATGGTGACGTGAGAGAGAAGGAGAGAGAGAGAGAGAGAGAGAGAGAGAGAAGGAGAGAGTGATGGAGCAAGAGAGAGATAGAGAGAAAAGGCTATGCTAAGGTATCATGCAAGCAGCCCACTTTGCTGTAGCTAACGGTGGTTCATGCTAAACCTTGTTTTCTACATAAGTGTCTGTCTTTTTTAAATGGGCACTAGAGAAAAAAAATGCTGTCTCTTTCTCTATGAATTCTCTATCTGTCTAAACGAAGCAAAGAAGGCCTGCAGTGCCTTGATATTTGTCTGTGTTCCTCAGTAACTTCACAGATCATCATGTGCTCTTAAAGGAATGTTTGTAGGCTTCTGGGAAGATGCACCACTGTTCCAAGTTTTCTCCAGTTGGAGGTAATGGCTCTCACTGTGGTTCGTTGGAGTCCCAGAGTCTTAGATATGTTTCTGTAACCCTTTCCAGGCTGATCCCTTTATAACTTTCTTTCTCCAGTTTTCCAAGATTTTCATAGATTTCTGCATAGTGTGCTCCAGGCTAAGACCTTTTGGCCTACCTCACATTGCTGGAAAGGTTTTATGTGAGGGATGTTTAGATTCAGCATGGCTGGCAGAGATCAAGCCGGGGTGTGTAAAGTGATTTTGTCAAGTGAAATGACCTTATTGTAATGAAAGATCATTTTATTTCCTTCGAACGTAATTTCTTAGACCAGTGAAAATAGTTTTCTAGTGCACTACCCCTTAAAAATGTGCCATAATGGTTCTTTGAGTGATACCATTGAAGAGCAACTTTTAGTTCCCTAAAGAACCATGTCTGAAAAACAATCTGGAAGTCAGAAGTACCTTTTAACAGACATGTGAAGTTTTATACCAATGTAAGTGGACTTCTTAGAACCTTTGCATTATGTAGAGGTTCTTCACACATCCCATTTACAAAACAGTTCTTTTAAGAACCATCCATTAGAAGATCTCTTGACAAACCCTGACTTTTTTTTATGTTTTTACTTACTTTAAGCAAGTAGAAATGTCTAGAAATGGATTGAATAACTTTATTGAATGTGATGTTATTCTTCTAAAGCACTAGGAAAATGTGTCAAAAGTCCTTCTCGGGTTTAGGCACTTTATCCCAGGACCTCAAAAAAAAACCAAGAAGATCCAGAAGTATCCATGTCTTACCCTGAACTGTGTTGGATGGGTTTGAAAGTAGGATGAAGCTGGAAATTGTTGCTTGCCATGAAGCTCAGCCTAAGGCCTCTGAGGAATCCAGTACAGATCTGAAGAGGTTAATCTCATGTTTAATCTCTGCACTACAATTGTTTGTAATTATTCATTATTTAATCTGTTCATATCTTGTTATTTAGTTTTCCATTACCTGGTACCTATAGCACTGGTCAGAACCTGTTCAGGTAAAGGCTGCACATGTTTTCTTTAGTGTGTAAGGGTGGAGTGTGGTCTTTTTTTAAACCTTTCCCACACAGCGTTGCATCAGTGTGCTTGAAGAACACTAATCACTTTACTTCACCCCATGACAACACCGTTGCCTCACTGAATCAGAAAACAAAAAAATCCTAGCTGGATAATCCCACTCTACTGGGAACGCAGCCAGTGTTCAAAATTTGTTAGCCCACTCATTGACGCGCTGTCCACTAATGAGGGAGATCAAATGCAACAGAACACTTAACGTGCAGAAATTTGGACTGAAGAAGTAAATTGGAATGCCTACGGGAATCCCACACAGACACAGGGACCCTCGCAAACGCAGAAACTCCACACAGAAGGCGCCAAGACCAAACAAACCAGAATCTTCTTGTTGTGAGGTATAATAATATTCAAGTAAAATGCAAATATTCCGAAACAATCCTTAATTGCTGCTTGTTAATATTGTTTTTTTTTAACCTAAGCAGGAGATCATGAACCTCTGTTCAAGTTTATTTTTATTTTGCCAAATTTCAATTTGGCAAAAGACGTTTAATCTAGGTCAATATTCCACGACAAACTGAGTAATAGAAATGGTCAAAAATGAAACATTTAAAACAGTCTTGATACATTTGCTTACATGGAACCTTTGCTTCTACTGTAAAGTTACCACTCTGGAGATTTTTTTAGTTTTGAGTGACAATATGTGGATGGCAAGAGTATCACACAGTGGTAGTAGAATCTGTTGTGTATTTAAAAGAAGACACAAAACACACTAGTAGTGATGTAAAGGGCTCAGTAAAGAAATTAGGAGGCCCATTCGCCATGGGCCACACAGAGTTACGGACCCCAGTATAACTGCCCTGCTTTCACGGCTGGTAATTGCGTTACTGGTTTCACACATATGGAAGCTAGTTACATGGGCAACAGTAACTTCAGGAAACTCACACAGGAAACTACAAAAGCACAGGAGCACAAAATTTAAAAATCTGTTCCTAGAAGCAGCTAAATATCTGAAAAAGCATTCAAAGTGACCCTCACTCTTTTATTTCACACTGATCTTCATCCTCTAATGCTTGATGGGAACTCACTCCAGAGCTACATAAAAATGCTGCTGCTGCATCAGCCAAGGATGCTTGGCCCCAGGCAGCATATGGCACACCTGGGATTTCATACAAGATCCCTCCCTATATTGTATGTGGTGTTTTTTTTATTTATAGACAGGTCACTTAGGAATTTCACAGGGGCTTCAAAGAATGTTCTTTTGTGAGGACATTCTTTAAAGTCCATGCTACTTCGTTCACTCTTAGTTTTGGAACACAGAAATGGTTTCATTGCCAAAATGTTGAGCCATCCTATTAAAGGGCCCCAGGGACAAATTTACAAGAAGCACATTTATTTTGGGGATTTTTAGACAGGCAAATGGACACACACGCTCTTTCTATTCCTCTCACACAAATTAAGGGTCGGGCATTTATTTTTAGAAGAAGGAACAGACCAGACTGCATGGTTTTAAGTGAAATCAAAACTTCATTTTTGAAAAATGGCTGACAGAGTAGTCAGAGATGTTCTCTTGTAGTGCATTTGTGATGCATTCAGCTTGGACTAAGGTAACAGGTTTTCCTCTTTAAATCTCGGTTTGCATTAAACATTTTGATATCTCTTCATGTTTGTGATTATATGGTTAGAGCAGCAGTATTTATTTTTGATTCAGCCTGTGTTTACTCTCTTGGCATTCCTCTACTGTGTGTGTGTGTGTGTGTGTGTGTGTGTGGCTGATGTTCTTATAAAAGCAACACAGATAGAGGCAGCTTGCCAGAGAGATAAATATGTCAAACTGACCATGAACTCAAAGTGTTTCTTTATTTCTTTGTTTCTTTCTTTCTTTGTTTGTTTCTTTCTATCTTTCTTTCTTTCTTTTTCCTTTTTCTCCCACTGTCCCTTTCCTGCTTTTGCTCTCTTTTTCTCTCCTCCCCACTCACCATCTCTTCCCTATGCTTCCCCCTGATTTTTTTCCACTGCCCATTTCAATATCCTTTTTTCCCCATGCCTCAATAGTCTGTACTTTCCTCTCTCTCTCTCTCTCTCTCTCTCTCTCTCTCTCTCTCTCTCTCTCGTCTGTCAAGAGAAACTCTACACCTTCACACACACATCAGTAAATTAGGCCTTTTCCACTGCAGGGCAGGGCGGGTCGGGGGTGGCTGGGGGGGTATGTATTTGCTCAGCAGAATTTAATATGAGCGAGCCAGGGCCGGGCCCCCATAGACACATCTATCTTGCAGTCGTGATGGGGACAATGGCAGGCAGCATCCTGCAAGACACAGGAGGCCTTGTTTGACATCTGAAAAGACCGAGTCACCCCTCTTCTGTGCGTGTGTGTGTGTGTGTATGTGTGTGTTTTTATGGAGCTGAAGCCAAGACACGTTCAGGCTGAAGTTTGCTTCTTTAGTTTTGCACTGGAGCTACTAGGCTAATGTGGCTAACAAGTAATGAAAGCTTATAGCCACCAGTTGAGCAGTGCTCAGAGTGCAGGACAAACTTGCCTCAAATTGCATTGAATTGTTTTTTTTTTTTCAATTTCCCTACAAAATAGTTTGACAATAGTTTTAGTGCTGGAACTGTGAGGCTAATGCTGTTAACAAACACTAGAAGTCAATAGTCACCCAAATTATTTCCAAAACATCCTGGCATCTGGAGTACATTTTTAGAGGAGTTTGCCATTGGTAGAAATAAATTTTAAAGCAAAAATAATTGTGTTGCATTTTATAGTTTTGGGGGGTTTGTGATAGAAGGTTTGAATGGTAGGTCATTAATACCTACTAAAGTGATACTAAAGTGCCTTTTCAACTGAGGTACTGGTTACAAATAATAGCCATTAACCACAATACTTGTACAATTTGAACAGCTCTTGAATGGTTCATTTCCCTGTGTTGACACAGTAATCTTCCTCTATTCCTGCTAGCACTTGAGCGTGTGTGAGTGAGTGTGTGTGTGTGTGTTTTGGACTCATTATAGTTGCGTGCTGATGAAGGCTCTGTGTTGAGTTTGTGTCTTGCTGTTTTGTTTGCTCCTCCCTCCCCCAAAGTCTTTCTCTGTCTCCCCCTCTCTCGTTCTCTTTGCTGTCTTGGGTTTTGCGGCTGCCCTGTCCAAGAGTTCTCTTTTTCCATCCCTCCCCCCAACCCCCCAGTCATCAAGCCCTCAACCAAGAACACCTGCAGCCTCTTTGCCTCTGCACCTCCCTCCCCCACCTCTCTCTCTCTCTCTCTCCCTCTCTGAGAGAAACTCTTGTGGTCTCTGGCTCTCTGCCCATTTCATGCACTGACACACACTCAAACTGCTCGCGTGAGAGCCAGCTACTCTCCAGGGACGGCGCTTGTGTTTATGTGTCCGTGCAAGCGTGTGTGTGTTTGCGTGTGCAAAGACAGAGAGAGAGAGAGAGGGAGAGACAGAACGAGAGAGCAACAATGTGTTTTTGTGTATGAATTTGTTTCTCAGTCTTCAACTCCTAAAAGGCACTTAGTTGCACTGAAGGCCTGTCCTGAGATAACACTGCATCAGTGGGGTTCTTGCAAAAGGCAGTATGGCAAAGGCCTTATACCAAAAAGTGTTGGTCTGTTTAGGCTGCTTGAAACTAAATGTCCCCATATGACTGGTGATCCATTTTAAGAAAAACCACAAAAGTGGTCTCAGAAAAAGCTGTCTTCCAGTCACTATAATAGTCAGAAAGGCCAAGAAAGCAGTAAATCCTTTTTCTGTGTTAATGGCCTGCACCATCATATGGTTTACAATCATGCAGTGAAGACATTCGTTTTTGGTATCACTGTTTCTTGTTCCAGTTGGCCTTTGGGTATTATTGCTCTTTGAGGTTTGAAACATCTGACCAAGCGTATTACAACAGTGCACACAGAAAAGCCTATCGTTAATGTACAGAAACTAATAAAGTGACAGAAACAACCAAAAAGCCAGTCATTTATATAGTCTAGGAAAAAAAAAATATTAACAGGTATAGTGAATGGTTAGTCTGCCATGTCTGCATCATTAGGTCATATGTTCTTGTCCGCATCACACAGTGTCCTCTGTTGCTCACATGCTGGTTCCCCCTGTGAACAAATAAATGCTGAATAACAAAACAACTCCTGAATATGATCTGGTTAGGACTTCAGCTGTGACTGACCAATTTACATACATTTAATCAGCAGTGTTTCTGTGAAATCTTTACATCTCTAAATGCTTTATTTTTTACTGTGATTGCTTGCATTTTCCAAACATGTAGAGAATTTTCTTGTAATTACAGGGAATTACTGAGGCTCAAGGTCAAAACTTCTGACATGATTTAAATGTGTAAATGTAGAATCATGGATACTTGTTAGTTATTAGTTACTGTACTTTACTTGTCATAAGAATACATTACATAAAACTGTCCATACTACACTCTTCCTTTGCCTTTATGTTGCAATGGGCCATGTGATTCCTTCCCTAGTTTATGTGGTTTATCTCTTCTTGCAGTCTCAGTTTTTCGTTTTCTGTAACTCACGTCCACCCCAGCGCAATTATTCTGCACCTGCTGAATTGTGAGCTCGGTTCACAAACAGCTGGAGATGTCCAAATGCGATTTCCAGCTTTGCAGCACGAACCCATGCCAGGGTCATTCAAGGTTTTTTATGATTATTATTCCATGTCATTTCTCTCTTTCTCTGCCCCTCTCTCTCTCTTTCCCTTTCTCTCTCTCCACCCCCTCCCTCCCCCCCACTGATTGAAAGCAGCCAGCACTGCCAGCGGTCTGTTTGGCCTCAGCTCTGCCACCTCTTTCCCCCCGCTCACTCAGTGCCTGTGGCATGGCCCCAAACACATGGTTTTAATAGAGTGATGGACTGATCGAGGCTTTTTCTTAACACTCCATCATAACCTTCAAGTTCTCTTCGTTGTGATGTAGGTTTGAATATTAAAGCGATTGTTTGGGTGAAAAATCTAATTTGCACAATATATAAATACATTCAATAAGACATGTTGGTTTCATTAGGCTTGCTCTGGGGCTAATGGATAATGTGGCTAACAAGTAATGGAAACTCATACCCCATCAATTACAACTGAAAATCATCATATACTTACGTAAAATAGACAAAAGGACAGAAAATGTTCAAGCTTCAAGATTCAGCTATTGTTTGTAACTATGCAACATACTTTTTCCATGTGGAAAAATTTGATTTTTTTTTTCTGAACTATCACTTATGCATACACACACACATACATAGATAATGGCTATTGGCTCAACGAGCTATTTGACTGATTAAAGGAATTGCTCTGCAAATAACAAGATTTACATAATTTTCCACTTACTCCAGGTATAGTTGATCATACAAGCCATATCTAGAGTCCAAGTTTTGTTTTTTACTTTGAACTGGCACTACGAGGAAAATGTTAATATCAAAACTCTTGACACAATCAAACAACATACAGTTTTTCATCAAGGTGGCACACACTTTAACATACAGTATTTAGTATACAGTACTGTTCATTAGTAAAAAAAAAAAATAGCAAATCTTGGATCCAACCATTTCAGACAATCTCATGGCTAGAGAGGACTCATCTTGGATTAGATTCTCCTGTACTTTTGTTAGCTGGTGCCACAAGAACTGATGCCAGATCAGCAGTCCTAGTCCTGGGGTGCTTTTGATGTCTAAAAAGGCTGTTCATGTAATAATACACTAATGTGTTGTCAGTTGTTTTGCTTACAGTAAGAAATTGTGTGTTCTAAACCACATCAGCAAGTCTGTCCGCCTTAATGAAGAGATGGATGCACTTTGAGCATGTTGAGAAAAGATGTATTGTGGAAAACATTTGGGTGACAGTTACAAAATTGTTTCTTGAATTATATTTTTTAAAGGCCTTTTGCATGGTTTAACAGTTCTTCTTTGTGATTTAGAAACTGTCACATGTTCTTTTAAGAACGTTTCAAGAGTGGTTCCAGTCGCAAAAGGTATTTTTGGCATTATATAGAACTCTTTTTGTTAAGAGTTTATGGATTAATAAATGTCTGTATGTGTGCATGATTTCCATGATTTGTACACACACACATCCTCATTGTCTTTCTCCAACCCCTACTCCACCCATCTTCACACACACACCATTCTCCAGTCTTTCTGCCAGTACCTGTCCTGGATCTCGTCAGTCTCCAGAGCTGTCTTGTGGTCTTGTCGAGCTTGCGCTAGGCGTGCCACCAGTTGCCATATTTTGATGGCATAGCCTTTCCAAACAGTCCCCAAAGGCTCCCAGCCATGAATCACTTATGGCCCCGCGTCCTGACACTTTTTCCATTGCGCATCTTTCCGCGATTAGACAAAGAGAGAGAATGGGAGAGGGAGGGAGGGGGCGAGAGTGAAAGAAGGTGTATGGTTTTCATTAGTCCGCTGCCAAAGTGCAATTACTCGACAATCACACACACACACACACAGGCGCATATGTGCTGAAGCCAGATCTGACCACTAGCAGTAGGCTAGAATGGGCTGAACAGCTGAGTTATATGAAGCTTTTTCCAACAGAGTGGGGTGAAGCTCAAGTAAGTTTGATAAAGACCGTTTGAGCTTTAGCGATGTTAGCCAGGCTAGATGTTATCATTCTTGCTGATTCCACAGCTTCATCATAGCCTTTACTACACTCTGTCTCTTGCAAACACTATACACGCACACACACACACATACATACACAGATATGATGTCTGGAAGTTGTCTATGGAGTTACTTCATGCTCCTCCTCACTACTCACTAAAGCCCATATCTTAGACACAAACCTCTAGGCTTGCTAAAACTAAAATTCATACCTGTAGATAACCCATTGAAAAAGGCAGGATGGATAGAAATCTTGTGCTGTTTTTCATTCTCCATGCTTGCATGCATAACAGCACTTCAGCTATGGTGTTCAGTAAAAGACACAGTTTTAGCAGGAAAAGCCACAGCAAAATCCTGTTGTCCTAAGAGGCTAAGTGATCAAGTGTAAATTCATAGTTTTCCTTGGTCAGGTGTGATCTCATAATGAGGACACACAGCAAAAATGGTATTTTAGCAAGTGAATGTCCATATATCTAATGTTTCTCAATTTAAAAAAATTGAAACTTATTATAAGATTATCTCATGTATTGGCCTATTGTCATGTCTGCCTCGGGGAAGGACACAAAACACTGCTCGATAAAAGCTGCAATACAGAACAGAAAGAGTCTTCAACCACAGCGTCGAACTCAGGGCTTGTCCTCCTTGCTCTTGGTAAGGGTCACTGCCAGACACAACCTCTAAGCCGCCATGCCTCAACCGGGCAGGACCCGATGCATACAGGCTATGTGCTGCAACCAGTGGTGCCACCAGCCTACTGATGGGACAGCTCAGCTAATGACTTCTATGAGACAACAGGAAAGAGAGCCAAGGGACTCACGCGCTGCAGATGTGTTGCCAGGCGCCGCGCCAAACCCAAACAAATCGGCACGTGGAGACGGGGGCGTGACGAGGTCTCCTGAAAACTCAGGCGAAGGTTCTCACTGCAGGGATGGCGGAGGTGGCGTGGACGTGACAAATATAAGTTTGCTTGTTTCAAGAAATATTCTTTAAAAAAGCAAAAATGTGTAAAGTGACCAATTTGTCATGCGTCAACAGCACAAAATTCTTTCTCTGCATTCAACCCACTTACCAAGCAAAGCAGCAGGTTGTCAGGAACACAGTGCCTAGGGGACAGTACCTTGCTTAAGGGTACCTCAGAGGGATTTAAAACCACGACCTTCTGATCACCGGGGCAAACGCCCTAACCACTAGGCCACCAGCTGCCCCCCAAGTTCAGCCTGGCAGCAGTGAGATTCATACCCACGCCCTCAAAAAGAGATCCTTTAATCCTGCGCCTTAAACAGTTTGGCCATGCTACCGAGTTCCTACCAATCTCATTACAAATATAATACGATTATTTCACTTTATACATTTACTTAAAACAAAACTAAACCCCAAAACTATGCAAAACAGAATTTTGGACATCAAAGTTATTATTCTGAGTATTGATATATACTGGGTTGACTAAAGCTGCAGCCATGTTGAGTATGACTAAAACTGCCTTGAATGAGCTCACAGATTGCATTAAATGAGACTCACAGATTGCATTGGATTATAAACATGCAATCTTTGCTGTCAGCTGTGGGGATTATTTTTGTGATCCACCCAAAGCACTCAGAGAACTGAAGATATGAATAATATCTAGTTTTTTTTAGGGTGTAAAATCTGCAGCTTGTCTTATTTCCAGAATGTCCACTGTACTGTAGCACACTTTGTTATACTTTGTTTGTGTCTGTCTGTGTTTTTGTGTGTGTGTGTATGTGTGTGTGGAGGTGTGTGTGTGTGTACTTGTTATAAGGACACAAAGTAAAACAATGATTTCCTCAGTGAAGGCCATGCCAGTCAGAGGCTCCATATTTAGCAGCATGAAACCTGTTTCCAACTTAGCAACCAAAAACAAACCAAATGCAAATAAAAGGCACCCACAACACTCAAAGCATTGAAATCAAATCAGCATTTTCTTAAACAATATTTTTGGCTTTACTGGCCTGATCTGATTTAGAGCTGACTGACAATGAATGCGTAAATATATTTCTGCAGCTGCATGTCCACGAGCATGAGTGTTAAGCGAGCAATAAAACAAATGGTGCAAGCTAACACAAGCTTCAAATTAAGATGACAAATAGAGCTGATTCTCAGACTGCTTTTGTTTGCAGGTGAGTCATTCTTAGTTGTATGGTTTAAGGAGCCAAAAACAGGCCTTACAATGAAAAAAAATACGCACTGGGAGGAGGTCTCTGGCATTATGCCACTCAGACACAAACACAACTACCCACCTTCTTTCACAGAAGACTCTCACACATATGCATATTCCACTTCCCTTTTCTCTCTCTCTTTCTTTTTTCCCACCTCTCTCCCTCCATCTCTCTCCTTTCAGCAGGGCCTGGGGCAATGTTCAACCTTAAACCCTCACTGGACGCCAGGATTAGTCTCCTTAAAGAAGCTCCCCTGTGGCTCCGGGCCCTCTAAGTGACTCTACACCACTGGCACACTGCCGTTTCTCAGTGTGTGTGTGTGTGTGTGTGTGTGTGTGTGTGTGTGTGTGTGTGTGTGTGTGTGTTTGTGTGTTTTCCTACATTTCAGGACAAAAATGCAGGAAAGCACAACACATACGGTTCGGCATTAGGTTTAAAACTTCATTAATAGTGTTTTTAATTAAGTGTTTAAACATCCTGCAATGACTAACAGTTGCTGGAAATGTGGAAAAGCAGGAATATGAACCTGTGTGTATTTCCGTGTGTGCGCACCTGAAAACCAGCTTACAGTGTGACTAATTGATGGCATTTGCAACAATACACTTCCCCTCTCCACATCTCTCTGTTCACTATCCTGTTACCTCTGAAAGGATACAACATAAAGTATATTTCTCTGAGGCAGTAAACTTGGCCAAGCCCTGAAAAGCAAGCCCTACGTATAGTACTGAAAAAAGAAGCTGTTGACAGCCTGAAAACAAAGCTTGTAATGTTTCAGTGATGTAACCAGGGAGTGAAATTAATCCAGCGGCTGTAACTCATGTCAGAATTTAATCAATACCGAGACCTTTCATATATCATACATACATATAGTTTAACACAAGAAACTTAGCAGCCTGTCATTCAAGCTAGTTATAAAGAACAGAGGTGGGTGGCTGCAGCTAGTACATTTTCTAAGTTGCAGGTACTCAAGTAACATTTTATATGATTTTGTACTTTTCTAAGTATTCTCTATTGCTAATACATTTATTTCTACTCAAGTATATTCGGGTAATATACTTTTTACTTCATTTCAGTAATTCACTCTTAAGTTATTGATAGTCATTTTGTTGGTTCAGCACCTGGGCTGCTTTGCTGTTGGTCACGCCTCTTACATTGGAGCTTTAGCATTTTATTTTTTGACTAAAACAGAGAGCTGGAGTAGAACCCAACTCATGGTGGATACAGGCATAGTTATACAATATATCACTAGTTCTTTATTACTGTGATTTGGACCTTTGCAGTACTGGTGCTATTCAGTATTTAAGCTATGATTCACTCAATAATGAATTGTGATTAATCACATTTGTGATGGACTGGCGACTTGTCGAGGATATTTCTTCACCTTTTGCCCTGTTGGAACAAGCACCTACTGATCATTGCTTTATGTTAGTTATATGTTTGCACAAAAGAAGCTCCTCATAATGTATTAATTACTACTTTCATGGTGTAAATGAACACATTAGACATAAATGAGAACATAAAAAAATTACGTGATGTCCACAGAGTGGATGCTATTTCCAGTTTTAATTACATTCAGAAAACCTAAACATAAAAAGAGGCTGCATGTTCCAACTAATGAGTGTTTATATCAAATCCCTTATACAGTCAAGGGCAGCGTTGTGGCATATTGCTGCTCTCCCAATGTCTGCGTAGGTTTTATTCGGGTGCTCTGGACTACTCCCACAGTACATGTACACCGAGTGCATTGGAGATGCTAAATTGTCTCTATGTGTGGGTGAGTCTGCCCTGTGATGGACTGGCAACCTGTCCAAGATGTTTCTTTGCCCTTCACTGTGATATGAGTGTTATGAGTGCTGGGATGTGTGCGACTCTAGTTAGGATAAGGGTCTCATATGATGAATAATGAATATGCAGTCAGTGCTTCCAATGCCTTGGTTGTAGCCTTCTGGATTCTTCTTACAACAGAGTTTCTTAAAGGGAACTGGAGTATTCCTGCTGGAGCTGGAGTTTTGCTGCTCATCTATATATCTACCAATAGCACTGCCATGCATAGTCTATTGAAGATGCTAAAGATACTGATTCAACCCTTGGAGCCAGATACAGTCACTACTTTTTAATGTGCGCTTCTCTGTTAATTATTAGATTTTTGTGCTGTCGGGATGTTTATTTGAATTGTAAATAACCAACAAAACAAAACAACTAAAAAAATTGAGATTTTTTTTCAGTTTGTTTCAAGAACTACATTTTTGCGCTACAAAAATATAGTAGGTTTGATAAACCTGGTACATTAGATTGCACTGTGCTCTGAATGAGCTCGTGTGCTCTCTCTGTAGTGCATTCAAGAATAAATTAAGCTTCACACATCTTTTATACAGCGTTAGAGAAAGCACAGAAAGCATTGATTTGCCATGCTGGTTTGTTTTCTCTGGCTGACGTGGACATACACGCAAATGTAGGTTTATAGGGCCGTTCTGAGAATGGATCACTGGCAAGATGCTTGATTTGGTGTGTGTGAATGCTACAATCATGGACTGCCTCACAGCAAAATACACTAATGTAGGTGGTTCCAAGGGTCAGAGTAAAAATTGTTGCATTAATAGTCTATCGCGTTATTTGTGGTATTATTAACATGTTAACTTCTACGGTTACACACACACACATGCAGACACACAGTGTCATGCTGCATCAACCCCCACCCCATCCACCAGCTGTGTTATTCCCTCTTTTTTTTCACAGATGAAGCTTGTGACTTGTGGTTTATCATAAGACAATGTGACATGTGGGCTTGTGCTCTTGTTGAGAGCAGCCTGTTCAGTCCCAGCAGCGCTCACTATAGTCATCTATTGTGCTTCCTCCACATGGCAAGGCTGAATGCAAGGACACAGCCATGTAGTCCCACATTGTCCACCACTTGATGCTGGTCATTAGGCCTGGTCCTCTCTCATGTGACGTGCTCGGCATGCTGGGAAATTGACTATGGCGCTCTGCATGATTGAATAATAAAGCAGCTCTTGTTTTGCTACACAGCCAACCACCCCCCCACCACCACCCCCCGAACCTGTTCACACTGACCAGGCCTTACAGCCGGTCCCCTGTATTCATGTGCAAGCCCATTTAGTCTTGTAAAGTGGCTCCTCGACTTCTCTTTATTTGCCAGATGAACACACATTCACACACCCACAGCGATTATGCAGCTAAGCCCAACCTCCCCTCCAAAAAAAAAGGATGTTGGTAAAGTTTACTGCCGTATAACGGTTCTGACAACAATGTCTCTCTTTGACAAAGTGCATGTGCATGTGAGTTACAGGCTTTACAACCTGAACTGTTCTTTGAATTTTGTAGTACGCATGAAGAAACACTATTGAACGTGCATGGAACTAAGCACTGGACATGAATGGCTTGGTATCTGTCACTCTAGCAGTTGACAAAGCCCTTTATCATTTCAAAATGGCTGAAAAGAATGGCTTGCTCTTCTCCTTCTGCCTTATGGGCTGGATACTAATTTTACTCCATCTGGTTTTCACTTTAATACAAACGGGGTAACTTTACATTCTTGACTGCTTAAACACACTTAACCCTTTCAGGCTCAAATTAAGTTTTAGTAACAGGAAAAATCTGATATTTGGGGAAAATTATCATATGGGGTAGTACAA
>JBBPCY010102422.1:0-20293 GCA_037974405.1 Brachyalestes nurse | reverse complement strand
AAAATAATTAAAACAAATAAAAACAAAAAAGGGGAGGCAGATCAAATAATAAAAACAAACAAAAAGGACATAGCAAGGGCGTCCATGCATTTACTGTGGACAAACTAGCATTATTCAGTCGAGCTGTGGTCTCCTCTAAAGATGCAATGTTAAATAACTATCTAATCCAGTAACATTTTAAGCTAGTATCAGGTTTGAACCACAGCTGGAGTATTGCTTTTTTGGCAGCAGTAAAGCCTGCAAATACCAGACGTTTTTCACATAAAGAAAGTTCAAGTGAGGAATCATCGTTCAATAAACAGAAGCAGGGGTCTAGCACAAGATGTCAATAACATATTTCCAAAATACAGTTAAAGTGGGACAATCCCAGAACATGTGAAGGAAGGTGCTGGTGGAATTTTGGCGCAGAGTGCAAAGTGGATTTTGAGAAAGATTCATTTTAAAACTTACGTACGGTGTTGTGTAAGCTTTGTGAATCATCTTGTAATGAATTAATTGGTGTGCTAAACATTTAAATGTTAATGGTAAATTGGACCATATCTTATCCCAGTCAGGCTGGACACCCACCGATCTTAGCTCCCTATCCCATGTTGACATAACAGGAAGTGATTTCATGAAACTCATTATTAAAAGGTTGTATACTTTTGTGACCAATCCTCGTGAACTGCCACTGGGGCAAACGTGAATAGATAGGGAATGTGAACAGTGAGTGCCAGGGTACTCCATAAGCCCTCAGCGCAGATCTGAGCTGGAGATATAAGAAATAAGATGAGCCTGGGAGTGCATAATGATGTTGAAGGTCTTAAAATATGCCTAAGGTGCCATCATTGCAAATATCATTAAGCACATGGATGCCTTTAGATGACCATGTAGAAGAGATAAATGGTTGCCCACCTGATGTTAAACAAGGGTTGTTCCATAAAGGAGAGGACAGAGTAAATTTGAATGGACCGCCCAGTATGTTTTCAGCATTATGCCAACCTTTCAAAGTAGTAGAGAAAATGGTACCATATCTCAGTGTATTTGTATGAAAGTATATCTGTAAGTTGGTTGGGATAGGCCAACCTAGCTTCTATTGAACGCCATGAGATCTATGATCCTTGATCCATCCAAATATGTACAGACTGGATCTGGAAGGTAAGAAAATAAAGTTTTAAATCAGGGACAGCTAGTTGTGAGTGTGCATTTTCAAAAAATTTGGGAGGTGGTTGCAGAGGTAGCATAAAAAATAAGAAATTGAAATGAGGTAGAAGGTTCATTTTAAGAATGGTAACTCTAGCTTGCATAGAAATTTTTAAAGAGTTCCATCTTTGAAGATCTGCAGTTATTTTTTGCATGAGTTCAGAGTAATTGTCTCATAGGATAGTTGACAGCGTGTTATTAATTTTGATGAGTAGGTAAACGAAGGAAGTCACAATTGGAATAAATGAAGGTAGTGAGACCTTGTCTTTTTCATGAGCAAATTAGCATTAGTGCAGATTTGGACCAGTTTATCCTGTAGCCAGATAAGTTGTGAAATTTATCAAATAACTGTAATACACGCGGGACTGTTTGATTAATGTTTGACAAATAAAGCAGGATGTCATCAGCATATAGTGAGATATGATGAGAGGTGTCTAATAATGTGATTGGGGAGATAGACTGCGAAGGGTTCTAAAGAGAGAGCAAAAAGCAAAAACTAGTGCCTTGCTGCAGTTCAAAAGGGGAAGATTTGCAAAAACCAGTTAGCACAGAGGCAGTGGGAGAACAGTAGAGAGCTTTAACCCTCCCAATGAATGTTGATCCAAACCCATAGTGCTCCAAAAGTAACCACAAGTATTCCCATTCAAGGCGATCAAACGCCTTTTCTGTGTCAAGTGAGAATACTGCAATGGAGTCCTGAAAGGCCTCAGCTAAATGAATTATATAGAGTAACCTTCTTAAGTTATCGGATGCCATCTGTCCTTTGATAAAACCTGTTTGGTCAGGATGAACAAGTTTACTAATAAGGGGTTCTATTCTCACAACCAATGCCTTTGCGAAAATTTTGACATCAGCACAGATTAATGAGATGGGTCTAAAACTGGAGCAATCCAGAGGGTCTTTTTTTTTTTCAATAGTAATGAAATAATAGCTAGTTTCTGGTCCCTGTGGAAGGATCCTTCTTTAATAGCAAATTTAATAGTCAAGTATCAATGGGCCAGCTATCTCCCAAACTGCAAGATACAATTCTGGTGGAATTCCATCTATGCCTGGAGACTTCCCCCTCTGAAGTGATCTTGCTGCCTCATGTAACTCGGGTAGTGTGATCTAAATATGCCTCATTTAATTTAGGTAGGTGAAGATTATTTAAAAAGTTTTGCACAATATTTTATCCAACTTAACCTCTGATGAGTACAATTTGGCACAGAATGACTTAAATATATGACTGATGGCTTTGGGATCTGTAAGTATTTTGCCCTCTGCTGTTCGGATTACATGAATGCAGAATTTGGATTCGTTTTAACGCAAGTAAGTGGCTGGGCCTATCCCCCTTATAATAGTATTTCTGCCTAGTCCTATGTACAATAAAAGAGGCTTTGGATATAGACAGTCTGTTATATTCCCCACGTAGAGCGGAGAGAGAAGTGTTCAGACTGCTGTTTTTCCAGTGCTTTGATTTGCGAAAAGAACCTTCGTACTATTGACGCTAATGACAGCATAAGCAAACCGGCCACTTGTGTCCTTCCCAGCTTTGAACATCCTCTTGTTTTAAGTGTGATTCTTGAATTAACGCAATGTCTGCATTATTGTGGTGTAGAAACTGAAGGCACCGTGTTCGCTTAATGGGACTGTTCAAATCACGCACGTTCCAACTAATTACGTTCAGATCCACCATCGCCAAGTTTTTTCTTTAAAGTGCCGGATCACGCAATACCAAATAATCAGGCAGCTCCATGTCAGAAAAATCCACAGCACCATATTGGTCCATAATGTCCTGTATACAAAATTAAATAAATGCTTATGATCTGCCATAAAACAAAAAATTCAGCAAACAATAAAGCTATATACACAAAATGAGGAAACCACAAGGGAATATGGTTTGGTAGTAAAAAGGAAAAGTAAGAGGCATGACTCTCATATAGCGATGCGCTATCCACCTGTAACTCGCAGTCAAGCGAACAGAAAGCAAACAATTTTACATCCAAGGAAATGTAAAATAACTGCCTGAAATGGGATCTCACTGGGTAAAAGTCCATAACTTAAAATGCTGTAAAGTTATAAAATGAAACAAGTAGGTTTAGTGTGATTATCCCATGGGTTAACTAAACAGACAACCGTGGCATTAGCATACCTGAATCTCCATTTCTGCAGGCAGGTGTAAGGAAAGTTATTTTAGGAGGAGAGATCTTGTGGCGCTAGTCGTGGAGATGTAATATCCATGCTGTCTTCTAGTGGCGGGCTATCATTGCAGTGTTGAGGGTCGCACAGAGCGTCGGCAGATTCTGATGCTGGTCGAAGAGATTGTAGGAACCGCTCGGCCTCCTCTGGGGACTTGAATTCTAGCTCTTGGCAGCCATGGGTCACTTTAAGTATGGCTGGGAAGTGTAGGAATGACTGTACTCCTTGGGAGTTGAGTTTCTTTTTAACGTCAGAGAATGCCTTCCTTTTCGTTGTGGTCTCCAAGCTGTAATCAGGGTAGAAACTGATTCTGCTCTCGTCATGTTGGAGGGATTCAGTGGCTCTTTTAGAATTAGCTGATCCAGCCAGTGATGGAAGCCACTTCGGGATGTTAGTCAACTTTTAGCTATTGATGCTTGTAGACTCTGCACAGTCACTTTGTCAGAGCAAGCTGAGGTTTGAATACTGTCACATCTAGATTCCAGTCGTTTTATGGACTGCTCCTGTTGATCAATCCAGCGGCCACTGGAGGAGATCTTGTCACTACGTTAGTTGTCTCAAGTTGCATTTTCAGTCCATTTATCTGTGGTGTCAGTATACCCTCTAAAGCTTCTCCAACGGATTCCTTCACTAGCTCTTGAAGCTCAAGTCTTTGCTCGCTAAGAGCTAGCTTAGCTGCAGTCAACACCGCCTCATGTAGTTCCTCCTCATCAATGGGGTTTCTCTGAATTTTTTTTTAGTTGGTGAACGATCTTCCAGACAAGCTGGCACTATATATTAGAGTTTGCTATCAGAAAATAATGAAATTAGACAGGTTGCAAGCGGTCATGTGGCCTCTCCTCCTTCAAGCACATGTAATGAACAATTAGTGTCAAAGAGGTTTTATGCCTCTTGACCTTTGTATAACCCCTAAAGACAAATGCTTTTAGACCTTAGTATGAGCCCATGTTTGTTTATATGATTTGGTCTGTTCTATAATTTATGATAAGGTGCTGACATTCTATAAATTACACGTACAGATGTTTGTGGAACATATATATCCAGATAAGGAGTGTAACTACAGTAAAACCATAAAAGAGTCAGTGATGATACCAACTTTGTTCCGTCCTGCAAATTGCATGCATTCTGTGTGTGATGGGAACCCTCTTTGCAATGAAAATAAACCACGACTTGATTTGAGTCAAGATTTTTTTCTACAACATGTTATGCTGTTCAATGATGCTGTATTAGCAGCAGTTTGGAAAGTCATGGTGGCTGAATTCATGTGACTAAGAGAAAGCACATGCTATCCTTAATTTGTTCACCCCTTCCTTCCTTCTTTCCTTCTTTTATTCCTGCCTACCTTCGTTCCTTCCTTCCTAGCCACATCCAAAAAGAATCAATAAACATTACAAAGAAAAAGAGGGGGAAGGCGTATCTGGAGGCAGGAGGAGAGGAGGAAGAGAAGGAGGATAGAAGAGAGGGTGAGGACTTTAAATGTTTAAATGCATTATGACAGGTAAAGGGAGAGACCTAGCTGATATTATCAAAAGGAAGGGTGATATAGGACAAAGAGCTCAGAAAAAGAACACAAGAGTGGTGGAAGCTAGGTTAAGAAGAGATGTGATGATTAGTGAGCAGCAGTATGATTTCATGCCAGGAAGGAGCAATATGGTGTTTGCTCTGAAGGTGCTGAAGGAGAAGTACAGAGAAGGTCAGGAGGAGTTGCACCACGTCTTTATGGTCTTGGAAAAAGCATATGACAGGGTGGATGTAGTGATTGAGAACATGCAGGCAGTTTGTGTAAATGAGGAAGATGCAGAGGACAGAATGAAATTGATAGTGGTTGATACGGTGTGGCGATTGATCGGGTTGATCGGGAGCAGCCAAACGTAGAAGAAACATTACAAAGACAAACGAACTAAAAAAATCCATTAAAACCGCATTTCTCCAAATATAAGCTACAACAGAAATGAGACAAGTAAGCCCCAAGTTCAATGCTTCAGCATGTCCAATATTAGTCAGAAATGAAATTGCTCAGGAAACTTTATAAGTCTCTCTACACAGCAAAACACAAATTCCACAAGCTTAAGTTTAAACACTTCAGAGCCTTTGTAGATTCCACAAATCCGTTTCCAAACACCTCCCAAACTCAGGTACAACAGTCATAACAGTCAGACTTCAGAAATTTTAATACATTTTTTGTCCACTGGCATACAATGAGGTTTCACACTTCAGAGGTTTCGTGTAAGCATGCATAATGAAATTCAATTCTGTATTCCTCTGGGAGGAAGACTGGAATGCCTCAGCCGCCTGGCTTCATGTGTGACTGCATGTCATGTGTGATTCTCCCAAACACAAATCACGAGGCAGATACAAGCAAAGTTATAGGGAAAAAGAAAGCAAAAACAAAGTGTTTGAGAATCAGGCCAAAAGAACAGGTTGGCTAGACTTGAATGGCTTGGAATAGTAGTGAGTGGCAGTGAGTTGTGGAAGTTCTTTTATATAATCTGAATTTAGAAGCCATCTCGCCATGACTGAAGAATCTAGAGTGTTATCCCTTTCCCTTTTTGTGCTTGTGGGAACATGACTGAAGAGCCTACAGGCTGATAAATAAATTAAAATTGTTGTGTAATGTTGATGGTGGTGAAATAGCAAATAATCTAAAAAACCCTTTTCTTTGGGGACATCTTTATTTAAGTATGCAGAAATTTTAAAACATTTGTGGAATGTATTAAATAATGCTTGGATTGTTGTCTAGGGATTTTTTTATGACTTGTATAACTTGCAATAACCTTTTGGTTGTTCGCTGTGAAAATCAGTTGTCAGTTAAATTGGGAAATGGCTATCAATGCACTCAAAGGAAACTACAAAATAAAATCCATGGCTGATTTTTTGCAGTGGTTTCTAGAAAGAAAGCTGAAAGCTAAAACACACTGTTAAAAATGTGAATTTGAGATAAACTTTGTGAACATTATAGCCATATTATAATTCTGTGACCACATCTTTGAAGTACATTTTGAAGGTGAGCTTGAGAATGTTGGTTTCACCATGATAGGCAATGAGCTCCTCAAAGCCCATTTCTGAAATCAGATACAATTTTTAGTTTTGATTTATCAGTGAGCTCAGTAGGTCAGGATTACTTGAAGTTCTGGGATACATCTGGTCTTTATTATCTTGCTGATATTGACTTATTAACTTGTGAAATGCTGCAAATGTTAAAATAACATCTATACTGGATGTCCCCGACTAAGCTGAGTAGGGAAAAAGAAAAACCGGAAGAAGAAGAATCTAGTTCTAAATGGAGGGGAGTTATATTGGAACCAAGGCTGTGTTGCATGAATAGAAGAATTCTTGATAAAAAAAATCTATTCTGTGCAGATCCATTGAATTTGAGTCTTTGTAGATAATACTCCTAACTGATTGAACTTATCACCAACTTTGAATGTGCTGGAAGACAGTCATAATTCTTTTGTCTGCTCTATATTCGCCGATGCTGTCTTGGCTTTTTAAATCATAATGCAACAAAAATAAATGCAAATAGTGAACTAAGAGCAACTGTCCACAGTAAAATATCCAATAACGTATTTTCCGTCTTGAATAAAGCCATATAACTGTATATTCATACATATATTCAAAGGAAATCTTTGAGACAATTAGCTGAAAGCTTTGTACAGCAAAAGGTAAAGCAGCAATAGCTGCAGCTTTAAAAAAAACTCTCAACCTGTTTTGGTCAAACTATTTGTTTTCTTTGTGTTGTTTTTTTCAAAGAGGACCCATGTTTGTATCTTAATTGTCTTTTAATTCAGCAAATTTAGCTTCTTATTGCTAGAAAGAAATAAGGCTGCCTCGAAGCCTTCAAACCCTGATTCACAAACTAACAATTTATAGAGGTAATAAAAATATTAATATTCAGCACATAACATGTCAGAAGGCCAGCATTCATTCATTTTCCGTAACCGCTTAATCCTTCCTAGGGCCTATCCCGGTGTCTGCGGGCACGAGGCAGGGACACGCTGAGTAGGGCGCCAGCCCACCTGTCATGAATCCCCATGACTCCCACAGAAAGGCAGGCGCATTTGCAGACAGCCATTGCAATACTTTTATTTATAAACAAAGCAAAAGGCTCGAGGGCCTGAAATTAAAACTCAAAATCTTCAAACACAAAGAGTCAGGGGGAAGTGCACAAAACCAGGCATGAATGACGGTGGACCAACACAAAGTCATGAATCATGGCAACTTAAATACAAATAGAACAAGACAAGAACCAATCAGAACAGACAATCACTTAGACTAAAACACAAGACAGCTGTAACTAAATAGATGAACCCAGCCACTGTGACACACAACTTCAAAATAGGAGTCCAACATATAACAGAAAAGTGGCCTCTAGCAGCCGCTGACCTTGGCTGTGACAGTACCCCCCCCTCCTAGGGGCGCAACACCGGGGCGCCCACGAGCCATCCCAAACACCCCAAGGGCGGAGGAGGGGTAAGCGGTGGCAAAGGACAGCATCCCATGAGCCCCACCTGGCCTTCTCTCTCAAGACTCCATCCTGGCAGGTCCTTTACCCGGTCAGGGTGGCCCGGGTGGGTCCCATGGGATGCTTTCCCTTGAAAATCCAAGTCCTTGTATATGGAACCCCCTACTGGGAGCTCCTCAATGTTCTCAGGGGCAAGGCCACCTCCAGGGAGCCCATTATTGTCCTGGTACCCAAGGCCACCTCCAGGGAGCCCCTCAGCAGGAAGCCCATCATCGTCCTGGTATCCAAGGCCTCCTCCAGGGAGGCCCTCAGCAGGAAGCCCATCATTGTCCTGGTCCCCAAGGCCTCCTCCGGGAAGCCCTTCGGCAGGGAGATCAGCACTATTCCAGTACCCAGGGCCTCCTCCCGGAAGCTCTTTGGCAGGGAGACCAGTACTGTCCTGGTACCCAGGGCCTCCTCCGGGAAGCCCCTCAGCAAGTAGCCCCTTCCTGTTCTCCCAGACCAAGCTCTCTCCTAGCTCAATCCCTCTCTGCGGACCTCCTTCCTCTGTGGAGCTCCTCTGGAGACCTCCAAGTCCCCAGTACCCCCCCTTAAAAATTTCTGGGAGTGATCCCCAGCGGCTGGTGGTGTAGAAGGCCCTTCTTGTGGGATTTCAGGCCCTGCTGGTGGGGCTAAAGGCCCTACTATGGCTTTCAATGGCTCTGCTAACATGCCTGGTGGTTCTTCTGTTGAGCCTAGCAGGTCTATTAATGGCCCTAATGGCTCAAAAGGTATTAGTGGTTTTACTAAAAGGCCTGATGGTTCTTTGATTGGGTCTAGCAGGTCTAAGCAAGAGGATACCGGCTCAACTAAGGGGCTTACGGGCACTGCTCCTGCTTTGCTAACTAGGCCTTGTGCAGCTACTGCACTCTTAACCCCCTCTGAAACAGTTGTAGCTAGGCTAATCTCCCCTAATTCACCCACCAGGAGCTGTCTGGGAGCTGGTATGGGCTGCCGGAGCCTTCTAGGTGCAGGCACAGGACGCTGGAGCTTCACTGATGCAGCTTGGAGGCCCTCTCGCTCGCCGTTGGCTGTGCTCTCTGGCTCGGCATCTTGGCTCACTCACTCTGTGCCTGCTGGGCTCTGGCTCTCGCACAACCAGGGCAGCGCATGACTCGCCAAGGTGAGCAGGGTCCCTGGACCCTCAGCTGCTCCGTCCATCTGCCTCCGCAGTGAGCTGGTCAGGCCTGTGATCAGGCCCATCAGCTCAACCATTTGCAGCTCTCGCTCAGCTGGGTCTAGCTGGAGCTGTGATTTCTTTTCAGCCACTGGCTGGTCAGAACATGTGGCTTCTGTGGGCGGCACTTCTCGCCGCTTTGGTGGCCGGAGCAACACCTCCAACTTCGGATTGTCCACAGATATAAACCAGTTCAATTTAAGACTTTTAAAGACCTTTTTAATACCTCTTGAAATTAAATGTTTCCAAATAAAAATGTTACAAATGAACAGCATTGCAAAACGACAATTATTGTTTATGAACATGGTCCAATAGGTGTTCTGTATTCTGAGGTTATTTTTGGTTCACTTTGAATCAAAATCAATACCTTTTTCAGGGCCTTACAGTTAATGAGAACGAGAATTTTCTAGATCGCATAGTCGTTTGTGGAGTTTATTTTTACAGCTAATTACAGGTGAATAAGTCACTTTACAGTGGAAAGGTAATTAAATTTGAAAACATACTACAAGTCAGTGAGCCACCTTGTTTTGCTAATGTATTTTTAAACCTAACAAATGTACTTGTTATTTAGTATGAGCAGTGTTTTAGTATGAAAAATAAATCAAATAAATTGTTTATAAAACTGTTAGAATTACTGTACATGCAGTTTTTTAGAACTGAAATCTGGCTTAGTGCTTTTAATATGAGTGGGTGTGTGTGTGTGTGTGGGGGTGTGTGTGGGTGGGTGGATTCTTGTATAGCTCTCTGTTAATGCTAGTTTCTATACATTTCTTGTAATTCTGTTTAAAACTTGGTGTTCTGTTTTACTTGTGATTTATTTAATCTTGTTTGTATTCATTTGGTATATACTGTGCCTTGTGTCTTTGCTATACCTGTTAATACTTTATTCTGTTTTTGTGTAATCCTAGATGCCTAGTTTATGTTTATGTTTCTCGTTTTGTAACTGAGAGCAGCATGATGGAGGAGATGACAACAGCCTGTCGTGGTGCTCCTTCCCTTACAACATGACTTTCCAGCTATTATCCGTGACTTATTCACATTAAGATACTCTATTGAAAGATGGATCGCAAAGTACAGAATAAGCCTCTGTCAGAGTGTTAACCAGATATGGTCTGGAAAGTGTCTAACCTTCGCTGCTTCTCGCCCCATTGCTCCACTCATCTTCTAACTTTAAAGCAGCTTCAGAAGAGTCATCTTTAATCTTTCAGCAAAAAAAAAAACATTGAGAGAAGTGACTCCTAGAATAGAGAGGCTGAAAATGGAAAAAAAGAAGAAATGTAGGTCTTTGAGAGTGGGCACAAAGAGTCGACCCCAAAAAGAAAGTAGCAAGTGTAAGAGATAGAGAGAGAACGAGAAGAGGGACAAAATGAGTCATTAAAGTGTAAAAGAATGGAGGAACAGGGGAGAAAAGGTGAGAGAAAGACAGGAAGACATATGAAAGAGTGAGAGAAATCTGAGGTTGTAGTGGGAGAAATGTGTCTCCAGGCTCATAGATGCAAACAGTTCTGCTTCAGAGCCCCCATTACCCATTTCAGGGCAATCTTGATCCTGGCCTGCTTGGCTAGGGCCATGGCAAGGTGACGGAAATTCTGAAAAATAATTGGAAGGTTAGGTTTGATAATGGCCACTCCAGCAGAAAAACAAGCCCTTAATTGGTGTGAGGTCCGTTTGGTGAGTTTTCAAGGTAAAGTGTGAAAGTATTCATTATCTCCCTGGCTTGCTCACATTCTTCTCAGCCTGTGAGGGATAGAACCCAGGACTTGTGTGGCTGCATGGCCACAGCCCCTTTGCGATAGCTCTTGCTAAGACGTGCACTTGTACTAATGAGCCGGGAAAACACAATTATGGCAGACATTTAGTTCCACAGGAACCGTCTTTGGCATATGCGGATAATGTGCCTCTAATAGGAGGCATACAAAGAGGAAGCAATAAGAAAAGAATAAATGTGACATCTAGGCTTGCCAAATATGCAGTAAGAAAACTGAGAAAGGCACAAACAAGGCCTGTAAAATGAAAACTACTTGTTTTCTCATGATTCATGACCTGCCAAAAAAAAAGAAAGTGATATCCCATTTACATCAAAAATTTTCATCCTGCATAATTCTTCCATTTGCAAAGGGTAGCATTGAAATTTAGTAACAGACACACCTAATGCAAAATGCTTATTTAAAGGAACATTGGTATCTCTAACCTTTTTTTAAATGCAGGTATGCCATGTCTTTAGACTACTAAAGTGTGCATTTAGGTTGCAAGGTTGCAGTAAGTTTTTACCCTTGAGCAAAGGTACTGTCTCCACACAGTGCTCCCCGGGCACTGTGTTCCTGGCTGCCCGCTGCTTCACTTGGTGAATGGGTTAAATGCAGAGGAAGAATTTTGTGCTGTTCACACGGTGTGCTGTGGTGTGGTCACATATGACAGAATGGTCATTTTCACTACAAACTTAACGCTGTGCTGAGCTTTGGACTTGAACAAACATGGTGTGGCCGAATCTGCACTCAGACAAAAGTGCTCCTAAGACAGTGTCTTGATCTGTACTCAAGAAGTGGCCATGCTCCAAGTAAAATGATATTGCACACCAAGCTGTAAAGATAAAGCACCAGTTCACATCCGTGACAGAAATCCCATCAACCACCCAGTGGGACAAATGCTGCTGCAAGCTACACCTCAAAGCAGACAAACAGCTGTGTGCACTGGTCTGCAGCACCCCACATATCCACATAAGTATGCAAAGCCCTCTGAGGACACAATTTACACAAGTGCTCTTGCTCATCCGATTAGAATAGACGAAGGGAGAGCAGTGCCTATGAACGGATCTGTCTCTTAAAAAGGAAATTTAAGTAAAAACTCTTGTCTCAGTTTAAGTGCAACCTAATTTGAACCCTGAAGTAAACCATGTGGATGAGATGCTCATGTGAGGCTTTTCCAAAAAAAAAGAAAAAAATAGACCACAGGATATCGTGCCAGAGTGTCCCTTTTCAATGGTATCTCAATCTCAGGTGAAAATTAAAGCCACAGTAGGTATTGCTTTTGTGAGGATGAACAAATTCAAAGATGTTTTCACACACAGGGATGGGCCTGAGAGGGCCATTACAAACAAAGCAAGAGAGAGAAGTCTTCATATAGCCACTGCAGGGCCAACCCTTAAAAGCTGAACTGGGAACTAATTACTTTGTTTCATAGTATGGCAACAACAAATATATAACACAAATATACCATATATCATATATAAAATCCAAGTATTTTCACTAACATTACTGTATACTGCAAACACTGGTGATCACCTTTCACTCAAGCACAGAACAGAGACAGCCTCACCACTGTGGCATTGCATCCCAGTACCAGCATCTAAACACAGGTCCACCAAGAATGCCAAGATACTCAGTGGTCTTCTAGGAAAGTTCCAGATCTTCTCAGTACCATTGCTACTACAAACTTGAGAGCATTCAAGTGTGTAGTTACTAAAACATAAAGACTGGAATGAGAAGGGATGTCCATGGAGAAGGGATGTCCATGGCCAATTACATTTATGTTTGTCAGAGGACTTCTTCACCAATTGTTTTAATTTTAATGCAGTACACCAGGGGTTATCCAAACTTTTCCTGCAAGGACCAACATATAGAAGTAGTGTTTGGCCTAAGAACCGCAAAATATTTTATAGCGTAAAATAAGTGTAAGTGTAAAGTGACTATTTGTCATACGTGAACACACCACAGCACACATTGTGAAATTCTTCTCTACACCAATTCACCAAGTGAAGCAGCAGGCAGCCAGGAACCCAGTGCCCAGAGGGCAGTGTGTGGGGATGGTGCCTTGCTCAGAGGTGCCACTAGCAGTCCTGAGATTCGAATCTTCTGATCGTAGGGGCAACACCCTAACCACTAGGCCACCAGCTGCCCTAAGACAAACTCATCATAAAAATCCTTAAGTGCTTAAAATTTTAAAATACTGTTCCGTAAATAAGTTAAAATAAATACCTAAATTCCTATGCAAAACTTAAAATGTTTGCTTTTTATATTATTTAAAATGTACAATTACCAAATTTACATCAGTTATTTAGATTATTGGTGGGTAGCCTACTGCGTGCTGTATCATTCAACATGAACAAATCAAGCTAGCAGCATAACGGCAGCAAAACAAGACATTCCTCTGATATTGGTCCAGAGTGAAAAAAACAAAGTACTCCTAATAACTTGCAGCTTACTTGCAGTGCTGTAACCGCACAGCTCCTCCATCATCATTTGTGCAGCAAAGCAGAAAGTATAGCTGCCCTTCCTGCATATAGGATTGTTCGGTTAGAAGTGGCAGTGGCTTACAGAAACTTTGCAGTTTCCCTTTCTGATTTAAAATTACTTACATTTAGCTCTGCTCCTAAAAAACAAAAAGCATTCAAAAAGCATTAAAAAAGTGCTTTAGACTCTGTAGGGGTAAAAAGCAGATATTATGATAAAGACATGGTGGAGAAGAAGCTAAGGTTTGATGCAGAGTTCATCTCATGTGTAGTAGCTCACTGCCACAGTGTTCTTGTCTAGCACATAAGAAAGAAATAGAGGCAAAAACAGTTCTTGAGGCAATGAGTGAGCTACGTTACCTCCTAATGGCATGAAAGCACTCCCATCACGCTATAGCGGAAAGCAGTGTTAATGAGGAGTCACCTCAAAGCCCCAGACACTCTGGAACACACATTCAGACCAGACATATTTCTATGAGCAGCTCAGAGGTCTTAGCCATTCACTGCAGGTACTGTTAGAGAGAGGAGAACTTGGCGAACACAACCTGGCCACATAGACAAGCTGAATGTAAGACATTATAGCTCAAGAAGTAGGACAGACACTGCCAGCTATGCAACCACAATCCTGTCAAGGCAGAGCTGATTCTTTTTGACAAACGTGAAAAATGCAAAAAACACTTGCATGAAAATAGCTGATACAATATTTGTATACACCCACTTCATTTTATCTTTAGTATTAATAAATGACCATCTAAGGAAAATGGAAAGCAAGTTGTGTGTATCCACTTGGCACCATTTGTTTGTATTTTGAGTGACCCACTGAAAACAGAACAGTCACATATTTACAGGATTTACTGTTTTCAAACTTCAAACATTCTTTAAGTGTGGGATTTATCGACAGTTGGTCCACATTCGAAGGCAAGCCTGGTCTGTTAGCCCAGGATGGTATCTACCCCTCGCGGGAAGGTGCTATATCTCTTGCAGCATAGCTCATAGTCTGTTAGCTAGCCGGCAGTGCAGCCCAGGTAGTAGCTGCTGACAAACCAGTGCCGAGACCAGGAGGCAGACAAACTGGCTTAACCGAGCATCTGCTAGCTGCCTTGGGTCGTCACCTGGGTTTCACCTTAGGATCTATTATATCAAGACTGTGTCTGTCCCTTGAACTAAACAGAAAAATGCGTGCTTAAATAATTGAATTAATCTCTGTCATACTACCAGTAAGCTCAGCGCCTTAGATCTAAAATTAAACCTGGGACTGTTAAACATTAGATTGCTTGCTCCTAAAGCTGCTCTTGTCAACGAATTACCAAAATTATTGGCACCCTTGGAATTTTTCCAGAAAATGCGCAATTTCTCCCAGAAGACTATTGCAATTACAAATGTTTTGGTACATATTTGTTTATTTCCTTCATGTGCATTGGATCAACACAAAAAAAGCTGAGAAAACACCACATTTGACATAATTTCACACAAAACTCAAAAAAGGGGCTGGACGGAATTATTGGCACCTTTTCAAAATTGTAAATCATTTAATTTCAAGCATATGATGCTTGTTTAAACTCACATGTGCCAAGAAATAGGTGCAATATAGCAATCACATCTGAAGCCAGTTATAATGGAGAAAAGTTGACTCCGCCTTTCTGTTGTGTGTCTGTGTGTGCCACACTAAGCATGGAGAACAGAAAGAACAGCAGGGAATTGTCTGAGGAGTTGAGAAAAAAAATTTGCAGAAAAATATCAACAATCTCAAGGCTACAAGTCCATCTCCAGAGATCTTCACGTTCCTTTCCCCACTATGCGCAACACAATCAAGAAGTTTACAACACATGGCATTATAGCTAATCTCCCTGGATGTGGACGGAAGAGAAAAATTAATAAAAGACTGCAATGCAGAATAGTCCAAATGGTGGATAAACAGCACCAATCAACTTCTAAACAAATTTAAGCTGTTATACAGACTCAGGGTGTAACAGTGTCAGCTCCAACTATCTGTCAACATCTGAACGAAGTGAAACACTATGACAGGACCACACTGCTGACACAGAAAAATAAAAAAGCCAGACTGGAGTTTCCCAAAGTGTACTTGAGGAAGGCAAAATCCTTCTGGGAGAACGTCTTGTGGACAGATGAGACCAAGGTTGAGCTACTTGGTAAAGCACATCATTCTATTGTTTACAGAAAACAGAATGAGACCTACAAAGGTTCAGTGATGTTTTGGGCATGTTTTGCTGTCTCAGGCACTGGGTGCCATGACTGTGTGCATGGCATCATGAAATCTGAAGACTACCAAAATATTTTGGGGCGCAGTGTAGGGCCCAGTGTCAGAAAGCTGTGTCTGTGTCAGAGGTCATGAGTGTTCCACATCTCGCTTTTGTATTAGTCATGTGACATTAGCTACAGCTCCTAGTTTTATCAAAAACCTCCCAGAAATATCAACTCCATTTCGCATTCCATCTTATCCAACTGATCTAAATAACCTAACTGAATGCATCAAGAACTCTTTTCGATCCACAAGAGACTGTGTCACACCTCTAAGATGTAAAAAAGAAAAAGCTGGCCCCTTGGTATAATGATCAAACACGTGCTTTAAAGCAAAACGTGCATAGACTAGAGAGTAAATGGAAATCTACCAATTTGGAAGACTCCGCCTGGAAAGACAGCCTTAGAGACTACAACAGGGAACTTAGTATTGATTATCTACTGAAACCCTTTAAATTAGCAGTTATTAAACCTCCGTTTTAAAAAACAAATGTTGATCCATGCAAGCTCTCAAATTGTCAACCTATCTTTAATCTTCCAATTCTTCCTCCAAGGTTTTAGAGAAAGTTGTGGTGTCCCACAAGGTTCTGTATTAGGACCTCTTTTATTTACTTTGTACATGCTGCCATCAGGATGACTATATGCAAACATGGGATCAGCTTCCACTGCTACGCAGATGATACACAACTTTATATAAGAAACAATCTGTCAGGTTTCTCAGCCTCTCCAGCGTCAACTGTAAAGAATCTCGGTGTCACTATGGATCCTGATCTTTCATTCGACACACATATGTACTATTACTAAATTAGCTTTCCTTCATCCATGATGCAGAAAATTTGTCCACGCCATTATTACTTCCAGACTCAATTATTGTAACTGCCTCTTGTCAGGCTGCTTCAGCAAAAATCTAAACTATTTCAGAATGCGGCAGGGGGAAGAGTGTTCTCATATATAGCATCCAAGCTCTGGAATGCCATTCCAATTAACATTCGGGACTCAGACACAGTCTCAGTTTTTAAGTCCAGGCTGAAAACCTACTTGTTTAGTCAGGCTTTCTGTAATTAATTTTTCCTGCCAGATGAAAGGTGTAGAGCCAGGAGGCGGTGGGCACAGAGAATTCAAGTAAACTGAGACACTGGTGCTGTTGCCCCACCACTCAGGTTTGTGACGGTGGAGTTGAGGTATGCCGGTGTCTCAGGGCGCTCTTGGTTCTGCCCTTTTTAGCTAGGCCTAACAGATGCAAATAATTCTCTGCACATTTAAACAGAACTAACTCTCTTCTCTGCTTTCTTTGTCTAAAGAGGACCTGCTGCACACTTGTCCAGCCCGACTGATCACCATGGGACCCCAGGTCACCACCTTCCCAGGCCTGCAATCGCTGGGGCCCTGTGCCAAAATGCCCTCGACTGGTTTCGGCAGCTCACAATTCCACATGTGCTTTAACACAACCAGGGGCAACTGAGATTGTTAAAGCTCCAATGGAGATCCTGTAGTTTAATGGACAACAGACTCTCAATTTCTCTTCCAACAAATTGACCTCTATGGACCGGTTCCAACTCTGTTAGCCGTAGATGGCCTATCTGTCAATAATCTTGTTCATGAAGGTCTTCTCTTGTGAATCTACTCTTTTCTTTCTCTTTGGGTCGACGTGAGGAGGATGGATTCCCCTTTTGAGTCTTGCTTCCTCCTGAGGTTTCCTCCTCCAGCTGAGGGAGGTTTTCCTCTCCTCTGTCGCCTTTGGCTTACTCACTAGGGGCTCGGACACAGACTCTGTAAAGCTCCTTTGTGACAACTTGGTTGTAGAAAGTGCTATATAAATACAATTGAATTGAAATAAATTCATTGAAAGTCATCTTAAATTCCTTAATTCTTACTATTGCAGTAATGCTTTGACAACAATGGCACTAAAAATGCCATGCTAATAAAGCTTAGTAAATTGAACAGAACTGCAAAAGAGAGATTGAGAGGAAGAGAGATTGTGGAGTGGGAAGCAGAAGAGAAAGGCTGTCACATTGGTCAATATGATTACACTGGTCTACAGTCAAAATGCTTCTTAAATACATTTACACAGATTGTACTAACTTTGGGTTGCTAATAACGAAAATTATTAGGGGTGGGAATCGAAACCCGGTTCCGATTTAGAACTGGTTCTAATTTTGCGAAGCACCAGAATCGTTTATCTCCGGGCATTGTCGGTTCCTCTAGCGATTTCTTATCCATTACGGTCCCTAAAAATTATACCTAATAATGTTGATTGTCTAATTTGTAAGATACAGTACTGGATCAGTAAGTCTCGTTATATATACGGGCCGATGTTTCAGAGTGACCATTTTAAGTGCTGTATGGATCCAGGGCTATCACTTTTCTGAAAAAAAAAGACAAATCTATTAGTTTGTTTAGTTTTTAAGGTAAATTGCATGAGCAAAGATGCCTCATTTATGCGTGAACAATGCTGATCAGTTTTGTTATATTTGCGGGGCAGTTACCTTCAAATCACAGAAATGCAGTATAACTGCTGAGGTAAAGAAAGCATATCATCTTTACTTTGGGTGCAAAGTTGGAGACCAAGACAAGAGCTGGGCAATGTATCTTTCGAACAGTAGCCAATCATCAGTTTTACTGTCAGATTTGAAATCAGCACACCAAAATGCTTCAGAATTGGCAGATTTTATTTCTGAAGCAAACAACTTCCAAAAATTTGTAGACCAGTGTTACAGAAACTACACATATGCGGCGTGACTACGTGCAGCCTGGATAATTGGTCTGGCTTGTTACCTTCTTCAGCAATGCACTAAATCATCCGTTTACTGACATTTACACTAAAGGGGCTAAAGTCAAGAGAAAAAGTCAGGAATTTGGCAGAGGTGCAGAGGACCTCCCAGGCACCCAAAACACAGATACTGAAAGAAGAATTTTTAAAAGCGAATTATGCACCTTTTGCATAGCAGTCATGCATGTACACACTTTATTTACCATACAGGCTAGTTCTACATTCTATAGAAGCTAAACAGTTTTTTGATGCAATGTTCTAAAAGAAATGCGTTTGGTTCCCTAAAGCAGTGTTTTTTAATTTGTTCTCAGGGACGGCCACAGACAGGCTTTCCCTTTTTTGCTCTTTCCCCAAGTTGCATGAACTAGGTCAAGCAAATTAGGAGTCCTGTACAACCAATTTGAGAAACAACAAAAGAACCTTTAAACTGAGTGTTCTAAAGTAATATTAACTATAAGCTTCCTTAGGAATCCAAATGTTTTTCGACCCAACTGCAATAACTACATTTAAAACCTGGAATTTAGTATCGTTAAAGGAAAGAAATTGCCTTTTTTTCTCTGGTACCAGAGAGTATGATTAGGACTAATCAATAGAAACAGAGAGAGGCGTTGGGGAAAAGGGATAAAGTGACACTGAGAGCAAGAGAAATAGCGAGAGAGTAAAAAAGGACACATGACTAAATATCCTTTACTCTGGTAAATGGTAAACCACGTTCTATATCTTAGCTTCGCCATGCTCTCTCTCCAGCCCAGTTTTTCAATCCCAAAATGTATGGACACCGGTGCTCACAAGTGACACAACTTTCTACTCACACAAATGACACAAGCATCAGCCATATAAATTCCCTTAGATGCCAACGCCATATGTGGTTGAGTGTCAAAGAGAGCATTACTGGCTTCGTTGTCTCTGGGTGGGCAGGATGGTCTTCCTTCCTAGCCAACACGGACATCTGTTCGCTAACATAAAAAGGACTTCCAAGTTTGCGTTCTCCTCCAAGCATGTTGAGCTGACCAGTGTCAGTTTGGTAGCATCATATGCTGTTTAATTAAACTGAAGGAAATTTACTTTATGCAAAATCTCATATGTTGATATTTTTCAGTGGATATGAAATGTTTCATGAAAATATGGAATAGCAGTGACATTACCAACAACTGGATTTTCCTCCAACATTGGTGAAAAGACAAGACAAAAAACTGGTCGCTGAGGCTATCAGGAGGCCTACAGCAACTCTGAAGGACCTATAAGAATATTTGGCAAGTACTGGTTGTGTACTAGATGTGACAACAATCCCTCGTAGTCTCCGTATGAGACTGAGAAAAACACCCAGGTTCGCCAAAAATTTCCAAAGAAATAAATAAAGGCTCCCAAAAGTATGTGGTAAAATGTGTTCTGGTCTGATGAAACAAAGTTTGAACTTTTTGGCCACAATTCCAAAAGGTATGTTTGGCACAAAAACAACATAGTGCATCACCAGAAGAACACTGTACTTAAGGTGAAACATGGTGGTATCATCATCATGCTTTGGGGTTGTTTTCTTCAGCTGGAATTGGGGTTTTAGTCAAGCTGGAACAGTTTTAAATAACAGTCTAAAATCCTTAGGTTTCTGCTAAAAAGTTAAAGATGCACAACAATGACCCCAAACATACATCAAAATCAACAACAGAATGGCTTCACCAGAAGAAAATTAAGTTGTGAAATGGTGCAGTTAGTGCCCAGACCCAGCTGAAAATCTGATTTTGGGTGACCTGATTAAATCAAAAGGCAATTCAGCAAAGTTTTAGTTTAAGGGTATGCACAGTTATGCAACAATCATATTGTATGTCTATTATTTTTATATATTTCTACATAACATATTTGTTTTGTTTTTCAGTTGAATTGTACAGGTTACAGGTCACATCAAAGGTGGGAAAGGATTTATCATTGTCACGGGCCGTCGCAGCGTGCTCGAGTAGGAGGCACAGAGGCAGGCAGGATCCATTCTTTCCAAGGCTTTTATTT
>JBBPCY010102395.1:0-20295 GCA_037974405.1 Brachyalestes nurse | reverse complement strand
CTATCCGACGTTAGATCAGTTGCAGGTTCACTCGTCTCTCTGTTCTGTCTGACTACAAGAAGTGAAACATTTTGCGCGGACGTTTCTCCTCTGCTGATCTCGCGGTAATTTTGGTGAATTTGCATGAAGAAAAAAACATGACTTCATTCCGGGTAAAAAATGTATTGTAACGCGTGTTACTGACATTTGTATCGAATAAAATATTACAATTTTTTCTGTAATGTTTTACATTACCGCGTTACATCAAAAAGCAATGCATTACAGTAATTTGTTATTTTTGTAATGCGTTACTCCCAACACTGGTTTGGTGGCATGAATGGACCTACCCAATATTAGCCATGTGGTATAAATGTTATTGCTGATCAGTGTATATGACCCAGTTTTCCCGCCAATTTGCTTAGCAAAAAACTTTTAATCATAAATCCCCTAAACTGACTGTTGTAAACAACATGGCTTGCTAGAGTTATCCATTTGCTTCAAAAAGTCAGAAGAGTATGTTACAAATAGACTTGCATGTTATAGATTTGCTGTAGTCTTTTCTGAGAAATAGACAAAAAAACAGCCATCATCAAGGCTGTACAAGAGAGATGTCCTTCTGCTTCACAGCAGAAATGAGAAAGTGCAGCTGATAAAACCAAATGATTTAAACCTTCTATTTGTTTTCTATAGGCATCTTTCAAGCAATGTTCCATGTGACTTCACAGGGTTGTAGCACGCCAGTCTAAGCAGGAACATCAACCTGGGAAAAGATGAACATGTTAGAAACAGTTTATATATTCCTGGAATGTGGAAATCGCCACCTTTACCCTGTTCATCAGCGTTGAGGACCCCCAAAGGACCACAAGTGAGCAGGTTTTATTTTGGTAGTGGATCAATTTTAGCCCAGCAATGACACTTACATGGTAGTAATGTGTGTGTGTGTATGCACAGAGTGGATCACACACACACACACACACACACATACACACACACACACACAGTTTTTAAACCCTGCATCCAGTTACTGCCCACTCTAACAGAAACATCTAACCCGTTTGGTCAGTTATATATGTGTAAAATCGCTGATGGTAATTCATCTGCTTTACAGTTTCTGGCCACAGGACACTGCTGGCTGGATATTTTTGGTTGGTGGATTATTCTCAACTCAGTAGCGACGCTTACACTCCTAACATTCTCCAGAACCCCATTCCATGGTTTAGTTTAGGAGAAATGGATCCTCTGACCGAACAGTAAATTATCAGTTTAATTATTTGAATATGTTATAGTTGATAGGCTGACAAATGACAAGCTTCCATTACAAACATGGCTTGATCAATGAATGATTTGTAAATCAATAACATAATGTGAACCTGTGCCATTCACTGAGATACAAAAGCTCAACCCAACTGAGGAAAACAGGGAGTGTCAAAATAAGGCATAGTTGACCACCTTCAATAAATAACAAATAATGATCTTTCTGGTTACCATTGCTCAGAATGAAAGAGGTGTCTTAATATAACCATTTTCTGCAACACACACACAAATCCTCTTGCCTTACTACCATGAGTGGGTCATTAATTAGCTTGCAAGCAAACAGTTCAGTGAATAATAGATGCCCTGGGGGAATAAATAACTCAGTATGATCAGTAAAGCCACTGGAATCATGCAGGCTTTCTCCTCACAGCCCACACCTGTTTTGAAGAACCTGTTTTCATATAATTTATATTGCTTATTTTCTCAAGTGTTTTCCTTGTTTTGACCATTACATGTATTTTACACAGTATTACTTTTTGTTATTACATTTTGTCGGATAGCGCAGGCATTTGATATGGTCATTTAAGATACCTTTTCTCTGTGATGTATTTAGTCATTTTCTAAAATAACTGGCATCCCCAGGGGTCCAAAATGAAAGTATTTTGAGGCATATACAATAAGCTTCCAAACTAAATCATTTTTCAAACTGCCAAGATAGCAGTTCTACACAAAATGCCCTCTTGTTTTATTTTTTGCTGCACATAGTTTTGTGAGCAGGAAATATTTCACTTTTTGTTCTGAAATTGTTAGAGCCTTCATGGAACAACAATTATGTGTGTGTTCAACCAATAGAGGCTTTCAGGGGGAAAATAAGTAAGGACAGTCTGGATTTCTTGCCAGTTATTTAGCAAGACAACAGCCTTCTCACTAAAATCATGAATAGTTGTTCCCTGGGCCCCGAAAACAAAATGAGCAAACTAAGATGGAATATGAAACGTGAATGGAACAGTCTTACAATTAAAAGTGCCCAAAAGGATCCATTAACCAAAGAAGAGCTGCTTTTAGTTCCCAAAAGAACCTGTCATTGAGTGATTCTTTGAAGAGTCGTTCTTGTCAATTTGGAGAGTTTAAAGAACAGTGGAACACAATGGAAACGCTCTACACCAGGGTATCTTATCCATGTAGGGCTGGTGTGACTCCAGGTTTTCATATGAAACAAGGAGCAGTATGCCTGATTCTCCTTGTTTAATCGGTTAGTCTAGTCTCCAAAAAACGATTATGTGCATTCCTGCTTTGTTGGGATGAAAACCTTCAGCCTAACAGGACTTGTTCTAAACCAATTAAAACTCTCTTATTCACTTTCTGCAACCGCTTAATCCTCACTAGGGTCGCAGGTACCCGTAACGTATCCTGAAACCAATGGACATGAGGCAGCAGCCCACCGCAGACCAATTAAAACTGTACATCCAAACTGTATATTCAAGCTTTTCCTCATCCTATCTTCTGTTACATTCTTTAAAATTCCTAAATGGTTCTTGTCTCGGATGTACAGTTTTAATTGGTTTAGAACAAGGGTGGCTGTCTGTAGGTTTTGATGCCGACAAAGCAGGAACACACGTAATCAGTTTTTAAAGCTGATGTTAGCTGATTAAACAAGTAGAATCATGTGTGCTGCTCCATGTTTGATATTAAAACCTGCAGGACACCTGTTTCCATTAGTTTAATCAGCTAGTCTAGTCTTCAAAGAACTGATTACGTGTGTTTCTGCTTTGTTGAGATGAAAACCAACAGCCACACCAGCCCTTGTTCTCAACTAATTAAAGCTGTACATCCAAGCCAAGAGACCTTTAAGGAATTTTAAAGAATGTAACAGACGATATGATAATGTATTGGTGATACCTCACAAAATCGATTATATAAATATATAAAACAATATGGAGTATTTTATTATTATTATTAGTAGTAGTAGTAGTAGAAGTACTAGCAGTAGTAGTAGTGGCAGTCATAGCAAAAAATAGTGGCAGTCATAGTAAAAATAGTGGCAGTCATAGTAAAAATAGTAGTTGTAGTAGTAGTAGCAGCAGCAGTAGTAGTGGTAGCAGTAGTAGTAGTAGTACTAGTAGTAGCAGTAGTAGTAGTATTAGTAGGGATACATTTGTAATTCCATTGAAATTCTCTTTCAAATAAACATTTACTTAAGAGGTAATAAGGGAAATGGGTCACAATCATATGATAAGTCTGGGTTCACATTTGTGGCTTGGTTTTCAGACCTCAGCCAGAACAAATGGGCCTCAAAATTATTTAAACATAATAAAATACAATACATCTTATTATACAAAACACTAAATACTTCTCCCAATCTCCATTTCCCATAAACTCACATGTACTCAGTCAGGCTGGCCCCTCGCACAAGTGTCAAGACCCAGGGTTATTGAAGCGTTGTCATCTGGAGACCCCCCAGGAATGTAGCAGACACCACTGCACACAAGCAGCTTGATTCAATTGCAGTTGCGCGAGAATAAGAGGGAGAGAGGATTCCCACAAAGCTTAGAAGAAGAACCCTACGAAGTATCAGCAAGACAGTGTTTTCCATGGATACGCCTGTCCTCCACAAACACATACAAACACAAACATCCCTTCCCAACATGCTATCACTGACTGACTTCACGCCATGTTTTGCTTATTATCAAACCATACTGTGTGTGTTTGTACCCACAGATGAAGTTGTTTACAACCAACGTTCTTCTTTTTCACCAAGCAGCATTGTGGGGCAGTGGAGGATGGGATCTTGGACTCAGAAAAGAAAGAGACAAATAATGTCATTGAGAAACAGACAGCTGTACCACTCCACCCAAAAACAGATCACAACACTGACGCCATGTTGACTGAGGCGCTAATTTCCATGAGACTGCCGCTGTTGTTGTGGACACTCCGGTGATGCTAGCGGAAAACTATTCTGTCCTCCCCTCTAAATCCGTCGACTACTTCAGCTCTACCTGCTGGCCAGGCACTATGCAGCTAGGCTCGCTAACACACCCATTCAGGGCCAGAATGAAACAAAGACAATCTAACACCCATCCAGATGCTGTCACGACCGGTTATATCAATTATTACAGTGCCATGTTAGCATTATAGCATAATTGTCATGACTGATGCTACAGTGTTGTAACTCATTATGTCATGCTCATTTATGCATGACACCAAACACAGAATCTGTAATAACAATTACTGTTAATGGCAGCATGACATTGTTATATTAAATGACACAATCTTTTATGACAACTCATAACAGAATTTGACATCTGCCATGACATGTTCATATTATGTCAACGTTATGTAGCAGAGTTCAAGTGCAGTGTGCCTATGATTATTAATTTGACTGATGCTAGAAACCCTAGAAGCCAGACATTCGAATCAGTTCAAAAACAGCTGCCTTGAAATCACATTTTTATGATTACTGTATCAAGTTTTCAGGGCTGTTTTTGAATGAAAATCGAGTCGAGTCTGTGTAGTGGGGGTTTGTTCAAAGTCGCACTGCTGGCTGTAGCACAAATGTGCAAATTACACATAAAGGCAGATCATCTATAAAGGGATAATTACTTTGTATCAAAGTATTCCCCAACACTGATTGTGGCAAAGTGGAAGATATTGGGTACTGAGTTTTGCTTCTTCTCAGTGTTTCTTTCATCATACTTTTTCCTGCCATTGTAGGCTTGCTCATTAGGGCTTTGAATTTGGGATTTTCCCAAAGCTGCATTGAGTATACAAATGGTAGTCTTACATGTGGAACCTGCTTTTAATCATACTTATTACAAATGAACAGCCTGAAAACCATGTAATTCTATTTTCTATTATTTTACATTTCACAATGACTTAATAAGAAAGTAGTTATCACTAATGAAACTCACCATAAGAATCACAGGTGAAAACTGCAGTTTGAAGTGTGAAATAAAGTATGTATAATGTGTGTTTATGATAAGAATGGACTATTATTTGACAGGGTAGTTTTCAATACGATAGTAATGCTTTCTGGGTGAAGTTGCTTTTTCAAATGTTGGTCTTTCTTTTTCTTCTGATTTGCATGACCCTTTGTTTCTGTACATATTCCAGAATTTCAATACTAAGTAAGCTGTCCTTTAACATTTAAAATAGCAGCTTCATAGAGATTCATGAATTTTTTTGAAAGATCGAACCATAACTATTTCTTGAGCAACACAATTTTCTTTGGGCGTTGTAATTTCTTCATCTTAATCAACTTGTTTAAAATACAGACATCAAGGCTACTACTTTGACGCCAGTGATATTCATGGGGAGGGTTCAGTGCAATAAATGGTTTCCTCTGCTGCCTTTAAAAGAGGAAATCAAACTCCACTCTGCTAAAATCTTGTTACTCTGCACAGCCTAATGAACCTAATTGCGCTCATTTTTTCTCAGTGTTAACCAATCTTTGTGGAGTTGTACTCATTATCTCCCGCCTCTGTTTGAGCTACTGCTGTGTCTAGCTCTGACCAAAGAAAAAATTAGAAGCCATGCAATAAAACAGAGGAGAAAATGCAATTAAACTTAATTGCCATTTTATTCTTTAAAGTTATTGTGTTGTCAGACCTCTGGACCTCTCCCTAGCCACTTTTCTTTTTAATGTGATGATTTGTCTGAAAGATAAACAAATATGTGATTTCACAAGTTTTTATTATAAATCTAACAAAAAAATGCTTAATTCACCCAACAAATCCAAAGATTCAGCTCCAGCTTCGATCCAACAACAAATTACAATGAATAATCAGAAGTTTCACATTTAGAGTGCTAGATATATTTTTCATATTTAACATTTAGATTTAAGATCATTTAAGGCAAATCCTCCATGTTGGAATATCACAGCACGCAGTCCCGCCCCCTGCTAAGCAACAGCCAATTGTAATTGCAGGGCGTGGCCAATTAGCATATCTTCTAAACATTTACAGCTCAAAAATCCCTCATTTAGAGTCAACATTTGTAAACATTGCCACTCAAAGACTTGAGACTTGACTTGGACTTGCCAAGTGGGTGCATTTCGATATATATAAGAAAGACACTTGGAAAACCATTTGTATTCTTTTAATAATTTAATAATAGTATTTTCGGTTTTCCGTTTCGTTCCAAAAAATCATTTTGGTATATCCCTAATATATTTATATTTTATTTCCTCCTCTGTGGTGCGATGATCTGCTTCTTCCAAACCACCTACCGAAAATTCAAGTCACAGCATGCACACTGTTGACTGCTGTTGTTTGTAACAACACTAGAGTTTAACGTGCATTTCCAGTTTCTTATTTGCTGAGGCGTAAATGTTCACCCTATAGCACCAAACAGCTCAGTTTACATGTTGCAACCTATACAGCAGTGCAGCTCGTCACCTGGACCGGACTTGAGTCTACACACACACACACACACACACACACACATACACACAGTATTACTGTGAGGACATTCCACTGACTTGTGTAATACCGCAGAAGTTTTAAACCTACACCTTACCCTTAACCTCCATAGCCCAAAGACAATATTCCTGCTCTTTCAGGTTTTCCGAACAAAGTTCTTTAAGAGAAACACCAAAATCTCTCCACTGTAACAAATTTTTCCAGTATCCCTATCATTATGAGGACTTGCCGTTCTTACGAAGAGATAAATACACACACACACACACACACACACAAAACTCACAGACACCCACACAAAACACACATGCGTACACACCAAACACAGTCCGCTTGACTTAACCACAAAAAGGCTCGAACTGAATGTTGGGATTTTCTCTCTAGGGTTTGGTACACAGAGGAGTTACCTGGAGGGCGTGTCACTGATAAAAGAGTCTTTGAGTCATGGTGAAAGAATCAGGAGGGTGTCCCACTGGGCACACATCCATATTCAGAGCAGAGGTTTGCTGCATATCGAGTTAATTCCTTAAAAGAGGCTGCAGGAATACAAAGATAGAATATCAGAAAAAGCAGAGCTGGTTTAAACTGACGGTCACGTTTTCAGATGCTTCAAAATTAAATAAAATACTCCTCAAAGATTAGGAGACATTTGGCTTTTTAAAATGTTTCTAACATGTTTTCTCTTTTTTGGTAATACAGACTTCTCCATTTTTCTATTCTTGTCCGGGGAACAATTTTATTCACTTCATTAAAACATGAACTGATTTAAATTGCTTAGTTACTACTTTGCCAGAATGATAAGTTGGTAGATTCAGCAGAGGAAACCCACACTGGCAGCATCTCGTGAACGTTGTTACATGCATGTGAGGTAAAATCGATAACTGAATGTATAAGATGATCAGTTGTTAAAATACTCGACGACAGATTCTCTCATAAGTAATGGGAGCTTCAGTTTTTAACAGTTTGGAAAAATTAATACATGTTTGAAAATATAGCTTGTGTTAAAACCTACACCGGTATTTTTCCTCATTTCACTGATATTAACTTCAAAAAGCTCAACTTTTTTTATTCCAAGCAACATACACTGAATGTTTCCCAGGTAACAAGCCCTTCCAGTGTGAATGAATTACAACACTCTGTAGATCAGCGAAGGTGCAGCCACTGGGTGTGCCTAAAGAAGAGATTAGCACGGTGAGGCCCTGAGCACCAGGCTGTAAGAGTGTAAGTGCCACCAACAAAACAGAAATGTGGTCGCCATTACTTATTGTGATCTGTTCTTCGCACGAAAGTTCCTCCAAAACCACAGAAGAAATATGATCTGCCTGGTAGACAGAGGGAGGAGGAGACCTTTCGATTACACAAAACACACAGACACACACGCGCACACACACACAGACACGCACACACACACACAGACACTCATGTATATATATACTCACACACAGGCACACTCATATATATATACTCACACATACACACACACTCACACACACACACACACACTCACACACACACACACACACACACACTCATTCACACACACACACACTTACACACAGTGCTGTGAGTAAGAGGAACTGTCGGTCTGAGTTCGCGTGACTCCCCACCCGCAGGCTGGCGTGTTCTGATTGGCTGAGTGAGAGAATTTGCATGACTCCAGATTGGTGTGAACATAATCGAAGACTTTGAAGTGTTTCGTTTGCCCTTGCAGTGCCAACATCACAGAAAATGTTCAGTATAAAGAGGAGCTTTCTCCTCTTTATATTTCTACTTTATCTTGGCCAGTCACATGTCTGAGTGTCTGTAGATGCTCTGACAAATGACAAACAAAAGTAGATAGTTTTGATTCAGAGTCCTGCACGGGTCCACTTTTGAGTACCTGGGCATGCCAGTGGGGAGCAGTACTCTTTAAAGTATTAAGTCTGTTTTGAAGCTGTTGGCTGAGCCATTTTGCTTGAAGAACAGTGTTTCTCCGCAGTTTCTCTCTCATGCTCGCCACAATATCATCTCTTTCACAGAAGCGCACGGAACACACTGTGATAATGACAAATTGGCATTATAGTCTAATATATAGATATTTTTGCTTATATGATATTATTTTAAGCTACAATACTGTTTTGATTGACCTGCTACCCATCCGTAAAATTCCAGAACAATAAAATCTGCCCGTTTCAGCAACTATTTGGTACCCGACCCGGTGCAGGACTGTGTTTGATTACAGTGAATATATTGAAAGCTATATATTTTTGATTCTTCAGTGCGCTTATATTAATATTGCAGTTGTGATTTGGAATAACATTTTGAATAAAATCACTTATTACTTACACATTAGTCAGCGTGAATTTAATTATATATCACAATCGTATGTAATAACGCTATGAAGGGAGGGTTTCTACGCTAGCTGAGAGTCTTTATTCATAGACAGGTGGGAATATTGGGAGGTTTACTGAAAAGTAACAGTTTGGTCTTTTTATTGATATGATGAGCCCTGTGTAGTGTGACAGACAAGAAAAAAGGTCACTCCTTTACAAAATCTTACCGTGTCACTGATATTTAGCCCCAAAAGCTGCTTAAACTGCTAATGACACCCGCTGCCAGGTCCATGAAGTTCTTCAAATCTATCTCTATAGTGCTGCGTGATTGGTGAAACCTAAAGAGGGTGAACACCGCAACATTCCTCGTTGTAATAAACTCATATTTGTTGTGTTTATTGTGTTTATTGCTTTTTTTCCACCAAAGGCACTCAGGATCACACAAATGTTAGTCTTAGAGAAACTGCCCTAGAAGAACTGGTTCTCATGCTTTGGCCAAACAAGCAGACCTGGTTACCAAAGACGGTTGCTATGGCTTTGTGTAAACTGTTTAGAGAGACGACACTTTGCAGGCAGTGTCTACAGACACAGTTTTCACTTCCTAGTCGGATATTTCTGATGAGTCATGAGCCTCTTGATTTGAAGCTCAGAGGTGATGTAATGGCCCCTGAAGGTCAGAGGATATGTTATTAGAACTAAGTGTACAGTCTGGTCCATAATTGTCAAATACAGTTAAAAAATACAAGGAAAAACATCTTTATGCCAAACTAATATGGGAGTCTAATAGTGTTGTAGCCCCAGACATTGCACTTGAACTTCTTTTGTCCATTGTAGATTTAACATGGACATCTGAAACTTATAACAGACTTACAGGCATGTATGGAGCATTTCCAGAGGAACTTGAGTAAAGAGTCCTGGCTGAGAGCTGCCACTGTTTACCATTTAACAGAACTCCCAGTCAGTGGCGTATCTGAGGCTTCTAGCAGGCAGAGAGGAATGTTTTCCACACAAAATTGGTCCCATCCATATAAAATCAAACGGTGATACTGCTGCTTACTAAGCAAACTAGTGGTCAAAAAAACAGACCCAGCAACACTTTAATTTAGTGACTGAAGGTCTTATCAATGGGACAAGTTGCTTAGCTATATTTTCTTGTTTACCAGAAAACATGTAGCCCTTTCATACTTGCAGAACATTAAATACAAATATTATACAAATAAAAACATTTTTCAGTTCTCAGAAATCACGGAAGGCCGAGAAGGTCCTGGGGGTTCCTGTCTGGAGATTACTGACTACACTGCAGACTGTATAAGAAGTGTTTTTTTATTTATTAGAAAATGTTATTATGTTAACCATGGGACAGGGAAGTGAAGACTGGAATGGGGAGAATATTGGTGGCCCTTCCCTTGATTTCGAGGAAACACACAAGAGGAGATGATTTCACGGCAGCTCCTTTGACATGTTTTATAATCAGTCCACCAAAAGTGAGTCAGCCAGGCACTCTGTATGTCCCCAGGACAATGGAAAATTGACATGCTAGCTGGTCCCCATGGGGAAAAGATATAAGAACAATAGAATTTATTAGAAAACGTTTGTAGCTAGTGTTATGCCAATCCTTTGGGTCCTGAGGTTGGTTGAGGCTGGGATGGGGGTTGGCTTAGGAAGCACACAGCATTTGCCTACATTAACATAGTAGTAACGGAACGTCCTGCAGGGCCTTAATGCAAACTTAACTGTGTGTTCGGGAGAGAGTAGGCTACACTCTTGGGACAGCTGGTGGCCTAGTTGGCCCTATGACCAGAAGGTTGTGGGTTCGAATCCCATGACCACTGAGGTTTCCTTGAGCAAGGTACCGTCTCCGCGCTCTGCTCCCCGGACGCTGTGTACTTTGCTACCCGCTGCTTCTCTTGGTGAATGAATGAAATGGGTTTAATGCAGAGGAAGAATTTCTCACTGGTTGGTATGAAGTGTTCACTCGTGACAAATGATCTTCATTAGGCACTGATCCGATACGTATATACGTATATAAATCTGTCTGATAATGGCTTAAATAGCTGGATCAGATATCGGTTCATTTGATACCGCTGTGTGTTTGACAGCATGGAGGGAGCTAACAACAAAATGTCGTCGCTGTCGAGGTATTTCCCGCTTGTAACTCGAGAGCCCTCTGTATAACCCAACCAACTTACTAAAGCATCTCCAGAAGCATCATGCCAAAGAACACGAGGCCTTCAACCAAACAAAAACGGGTTCAAACCAGTTTACTTTGCTGGGAGCGTTGCAAAGATGTGAGAAACTCCCCAAGGACAGTGTGAAAGCAAAAAAATAACAGAAATTGTACACAAATTCATCGTTCTGGATGAGCAAACCCTCGGCGTTGTTGAAAACGAGGGATTCTGCCGCCTGATCGAACACTTAAAACCATTGTTCCGCCATTATGGAAATATTTTTCCAGGATCGTTCTACAAGAAAGTGCGGATATGTATCACGTGCTATAAAAGGTGTACCAGCGATTCGCTTCGCTACTGATATCTGGAGTTTAACAGCACACTGGTTGGACATGAGATGCACGCCTCAAAGTGCGGTGCTATAAGCTACACGGATCACATACTGGTGAAGTCAGGATGATCACGTTTGTTTTCACTAAGATTTGTGGTGTTTATGTTTACATCTTATTTTCATTTAACACACTTGTATTGTTTTATGCTGCAGTTCCTGAAGATTTGCTGCTACACCAAAAAGTTTACTTTTTATGACATTGGAATTGCAATTGCTGTCACTTTTAAAGATATTTTAGCAAGTTGGTTATATATTTGTAGTAATTAATTTAGCTTGTACGTGTGTGTGTGTGTGTGTGTGTGTTTGAGACATGGTCTTCCAAAATTAGAAAACAGTATTTCAGCCAAATTTTGATGTATGTCTTATTAATTAAACTCTGGTCAGTACTCGGGATCGGCCGATATAGGAACTGAAAAGGTTAATTCGGTGCATTCTCTAGTCTGTCACACACTTACACTTTACACGTCCACAAGAGCTGCTTAGATAGCCTCAGAATGGATGTCTGTGGTAGCTTGTCAGGATGTTTGTGTGGGGGTTTGTCTGTAGGCATGCCGGGGAGTAGTACTCATGCTGTCTGTGTGACTGAGCTGAGAATGTCCCTCTGTTCGTCTCTCTCAGGGGACTGCTGGCTCCTGGCTGCCATCGCCTCTCTCACACTGAACGACGAAGTCATGGCCAGGGTGGTTCCCAGCGGCCAGGATTTTGGGCCCAGCTACGCCGGCATCTTTCACTTTCAGGTACTCCAACAAGACCCCTGGAGGTGCTCCATTACCTCCATATGGCTCCTCCATCCAGTGCCACACAACCTACACATTTCAAATTCCAACCACATAATTCCCACAATTCAACCACTGAGCCGAAATTGAGCTGCTGGTCCAAATTAGATGGTTCCAGTCAAAAGCTTTTACATTCCTGATGGAATATGTTTCACAGTATTAAAGACAGAATCTGAATGGACACTCTTAAAGAACATATATTGGTATGTTTTTGTGATTATGCTTATGTACATTTTTATTTAAATGTATAATGAATGATTTTAACAAATATCTTTTCCTCAAGAAGCAGGTTTTGTATAGAACCTGGTATTGAAAAATGTTTGATCACAATTACTGAATCCGTCTAAATACTATAAGCGCTCTCAAAGGATAATTAGTAGAATCTGTGTTAATGAGATTGAACTGATCAGTTTGGGTCTAAATAGGTCTTTTAAGCAGAACTCCGGTATTTCAGATTTCTTACCAGTAGTTGTATTTCATAGTTTGGTTGTATTCACATACTTTTGACTGGTTCTGAGCATTTTGGAGCATTTGTAGTGTTTTAATGCATAAAGACAAGCAACCTGGAGGGGAACTGATCTTACAAAGTGCTGGTGCTCACATCTAGTGCTCAGTTTCAGGTCTTTACAAATGAAAGTGTTGAAATGCTCTTGTGTCCTCCTTAGTTCTGGCAGTTCGGTGAGTGGGTGGACGTTGTGATTGACGACCGGTTGCCGGTGAAGGATGGCAAGCTGCTGTTTGTCCATTCAGAAGAGGGCAGTGAGTTCTGGAGCGCCCTGCTGGAGAAGGCCTACGCTAAGTGAGTGTGTTTGTAGAAACACTGTTTACCTTTCAGCTTGGTTTAATTTGTTTAAAATCTGTTTTTTATAAATAAGGTATGCTACAGATTGAGCTTTTACTATTGTTATCATATTTGTTTAATATTATTGAAATGTAATAGTAGTTAAATGGGCAAAGAAATAGCAGCATTCTCCCAGTGCAGGCGTTCGCTGGTGGATCAGAACTGGTGACGATTGTGTTGAGCTGTCCAGTGATTGTCCATTGCTGTGATTTACGTTGGACTAGTGGGTGGAGTTGGACACGACTGTATTAGGGAGAAAATCGGTTCAGAATTAGATTTAGGTTTACATTTAGGCTTAGGTTTATATTTAGGTAAACATTTGGGTAAAGAGAATTTCTTTTCAATTTAATTAATATATAATGTTAAAGACAATATGAGAATTCATGCGTAACATTATGGTACTTAAGTTGCAAATGTGTATCTTAGTTTTGGGCTGAGTGGGTTGTTTTGCTGCTTAATTTCACTGTAAGTACTGAGGAAGGAACAGTATGGAAACTATAAGGAGCTTTAAAAATCTCTGCTGCCACCGACAGGGTTAACGGCTGCTATGAGGCTCTTTCAGGAGGCTCCACCACCGAGGGCTTTGAAGACTTCACCGGAGGCATCGCCGAGTGCTACGAGCTGAGCAAAGCTCCAGCCAACATGTTCCAGATCATCCAGAAGGCCCTGGAGTCAGGAGCTCTGCTGGGCTGCTCCATCGACGTAAGGCGTTCCGCTGAGTTTATTACTGGCTGGGCGGCTTCCACACGCCGGCCTGAATGAACTGTTCATGTGATGTTTGTGGTTGTGTTTCTAGATCACGAGTGCTGCTGATTCAGAGGCGATCACCCGTCAGAAGCTGGTGAAGGGACACGCCTACTCACTCACAGGAGCTGTCGAGGTACAAACAAGAAGTTCTTAGGATCAGATCAGAGGATCATCTGCAAAAGACAGTTTTAGTTCATGGTGTAACACAAATACAACACAATACTAACAAAGTGTGTAAAAAGAAAGTGCATGAAGCTTAAAGACACAAGGACAGGATAGGACAGGATAGGACAGGACAGGACAGGACAGGATAGGACAGGACAGGACAGGACAGGATAGGATAGGATAGGACAGGACAGGATAGGACAGGACAGGACAGGACAGGATAGGACAGGACAGGACAGGATAGGATAGGATAGGATAGGACAGGACAGGATAGGACAGGACAGGACAGGACAGGACAGGACAGGATAGCATAGGCAGGACAGGATAGGACAGGATAGGATAGGACAGGATAGGATAGGACAGGATAGGATAGGATAGGATAGGACAGGACAGGACAGGATAGGATAGGACAGGATATGATAGGACAGGATAGGATAGGACAGGATAGGATAGGATAGGACAGGATAGCATAGGATAGGATAGGCAGGACAGGATAGGATAGGATAGACAGGACAGGACAGGATAGGACAGGCAGGACAAGACAGGACAGGACAGGACAGTCTCAGTTCAGATTATTTCTGTAGGTGTACAGTATGTGTTTATATATTAAGGTGAGAGAAGCTGTTCAGTTTAGGAGTAATAGTGGGAAGTACGGTTCTGATTTAGTTCTGACTTAATGGTAATTACTAAATGGTTTGAATTTTTGAGTGATCAAAAGTTTCTTTATGCAGAAAAATGTTTCACAGTCCTTATAGCAACAACAACAAATCTAAAAGCCTGCACACAATGTTATAGAATTTATATATCTGTTGTATGTAATTATTTGCAGAAACAAATTAACTATTTAAATAATCAAAAATATGATATTAAATACTATTGTAATAAATGATTTGATATTGTAATATAAAGGACTTTTAACATTTTCCCAAAAATTAAATAGAAAAAGCTGAAAAGGCCTTATGAGTGTGTGAGCTGGAGTTTGTGGATGTGATTAGACTGGGCTGTGTTGATGAGTGGTGTGTGTTTGTGATCTGGCTGTGTGCGTTTATTAAGGTTCACTACCGCGGCGGGCTGGAAAAGCTGGTGCGGATGCGGAATCCATGGGGCCAGGTGGAGTGGACTGGAGCCTGGAGCGACGGGTACTGTGCACCTCCCGCGTCCACAAACCATTTATTAATAAATAAAGTTACAGCAAGTTTTGTTGAGCAGACGTGTACAGCAGAGGCAGCGTCACGCTGTTGCTGTGGTGAATAATAAATAAACGAATTCTTCCCCTCCTTGCAGCTCGTCTGAGTGGAACTCCGTGGATCCGTCAGAGAGGCCGAATGCCGATGCAGAAGATGGAGAGTTCTGGTAATAACGGTGTTCTTAACGTTCTTGGTGGATAATTCAACATAACCAGGACACACACAGCTCCTCATTAAGGTGGTTTAGACACGTGACTGTGGTTTAGGACGCATTATGACTTATTGTAAGCTATAAAAATGACTAAACCTTTATTGTGGTGGCCAGTTTAGAAACCAAGGCCTGTTTTCATGAAACAGAATCAGATTTTGTGGCATCGACTATCATCAGCACAGAGGAATCTGATTCGAGATCAATCCTTTCCAGTTTTATTTTGTTTATTTTTATAGTGTCCTATTGTGTCCTAAACTACATCCACATATCTGTGCCACATTAACACAAAGCTGGGTGAGATTCTGGAGATTAAAGTGTGTGTGTGTGTGTGTGTGTGTGTTCAGGATGTCTTTTGCAGAGTTTAAGCGGCAGTACTCTCGAATAGAAATCTGCACCCTGACCCCGGATGCTATCACCTCTGATAAGGTCAAGCCCTGGAGTGTGTGTAACTACAACGGCACCTGGAGGAGGGGGTCCACGGCGGGGGGCTGCAGGAACCACGCCCGTAAGAACCGTATTAGCACTCACTTCCATCTCGTCTATGGCCTCAAGCAGAAATACATGGATTTTTTTTTCATCTACACTTGCAATGGAACTCCTTCCACAATTAGTTTTTTTAGAAATGTTTAGGCAGTGAAACAGTGTGCATCTCTTTATTAATATGAGGCGATTTTGGGCAACGGTGGGTGGAGCCAAAATAGTGCTTGTTTTAACCACTCCAACAGAACTTTTTACATGCTTAGACCCAAATCTGGTTCCTGTCCCAATTTTGAGTGTCCAGCATGGCTGACTCTTTAAAGCTAGTTTGTGCATTTTTTTATGTGATAAAAAAAAATGAACAGTGCATGAACAGGATTTTTACATTTATGGCATTTAGCACACGCTCTTATCCAGAGCGAATCCAGAGCAGGTTTTTAAAGAATGAACACATGTTTGTGTGGACTAGTTCTCTGACAACATCCTAGATTCGTTTTAACTGAAGAGAAATTTTAACTGAAGATCTGTTATTTTTTTGGAGCATGAATCTGCAGGGTTTGTACTTTTGAAAGTAAAAAACTGAAAACTGAAGGATCTTCTGGAAGTGACAGAACCTGGAGGTCCCTCAGTAACAGCAGTCCGGTTCTAGTAGATGTCACGGATATTTTCTGAATTGTTTCTCTGATATGTGCCATCGCCTACATGACACTTTATTCTGTCCAGTCAAATTCATTACAAATTACATTCCAAAAATCTCCCAATGCATCACAAATATTGCTCTGGTCTTGGCTAACACTATAGTAGCCCAAACTCTCTCTGTAAAACTACCAAAACTTCCCCAAACTCACTAAAACCACGTACTACTACTGTACAGACGAGCGCTTGTGGTTTTGGACACAGCATGACTTACTGTAAGCTAAACTTCAGGCAGCCGTGTCTGACAACACCAAGGAAGAAATGAACAGAGCAGTCGTCGATTACAGGACTGTGTCCCAAAACACATTCACTGTAGACTGTAAACTTCCTGAAGAGCTGGGTGTGGTCTGAGTGGGCTGAAGGACGTTTTGATTATTTGGTGCATTGTTTTTCTACTGAGGGCTGTTGACTTACAGAACAGACGACTTTTTACATTCGCATTTTAATACACACATTTTCTCTCTCCGCTGTTGTACTCAGACGTCAGTTTGACTGACTGTAATCGACATTCGCACACTGGGATCTGTCTGCTTGCCAAAATGAGTCATTCACGAAGGCGGCTGCTGGAAACATGGTACAGATCAAGACAAGTTACAGGCAACTTAGAGAGCAAATATTTATGTACACAGTCTCCAAAGTAAACAAAGTTTAACACATCTTGGTGTTGGCCTCTTCACACAAGATGCTCTCCCAGGCTTTACAGTGCTATAGACTGTGGGGGGGTGTTAGGAGTATCTCATCAAAGTCAACTGGTCAGTCTACAGACATTTCCAGGGAAGACCCATGACTATTAAATACCAAAACACAGACAAACGAAGAGAAGCAACACCTCTGTTGCACTTTCCGCTAGTCCCCCGAGTGAATTCCTGTAGTTTTTCGGCACTAAGCGAACGTTTTGCCTGACCGTAATTAAACACAGACATCTGAAGCTCGTAAAAGACTTTCCATGTTTTATGAGAAGCCTGAAACAGACATACAGTATGAACGTTGTGTGTCTTTCAGTAAAGACCTAAAGCTGCAGTGAAACCTACTCGTTAGTTTACCTAATTCACAGGCAGCTACTTATCTAGAATGTATTTAGATCCTAAATACTACAGGGATAATATTTCTGACCGGATACTTTTCAAAAATGTAACACTAGTGTTTGTCCTGTGATGGACTGGTGACCTGGGTGGATGGAGCAGAACTGTAATTCTAAGTTTGAAAACAAATCCAGATTCTTACTGCAAGTTTTTCACTAAAATGGCAGATGTTTTTGTTTAGTTCTCAGAAATCATTCGGCCTAGCTTGCAACCGTGAGATTGCAATTCACTTCACTTAAGTCTGCCTTGATTGAGATTGAGAGTCATTGTTTTTGAGTGTAGCTTATTGTGCTAAATCTTGAAAAGCAGATAAACAAAATGAATACTGGTGAGATTTGGAAGTGCAACCACACAGAACTGGTAGACTCTACATACAACACACTTACACTCTCACAGACTCTACATACAACACATTTACACTCTGACCACATACAACACACTTACACTCTCACAGACTTTACATACAACACATTTACACTCTTACAGACTCTACATACAACATGCTTACACTCTCACACACTCTACATACAACACATTTACACTCAATGACTCTACATACAACACATTTACACTCTCACTGACTCTGCATACAACACACAGACTCACAGACTACATACAACACACTCACAGACTCTCACTGACTCTACATACAACACGTTTACAGTCTCACAGACTCTACATACAATACACTCAGACTCTCACAGACCCTACATCCAACACACTCACAGACTCTACATACAACACACAGTCACAGACTCTACATACAACACACTCACAGACTCTCATAGACTCTACCTATGACACTCTCATAGACTATATACAACACACTTACAACATTTTTCTGCATTTCTGTATGAATCCCACCAACACTCAGAGTGCCTCAGGGGCTGCAGTTTTTTAATAGCCCTACCCAGACACACCTACTTGAAGTAGTAATGCATTCTGAAACCTCTGGCAATGAGTCACAGGTGTGTTCCATCACTGTTCCCATTAAAGGCAATGGGACTTCTACCCTTAAGTTTTCCTCATTTTCTGCCTTTCTATCTGCTTCTTTGCTCCACATCTGCAGACACATTCTGGATGAACCCTCAGTTTGTGATCAGACTGAACGAGGAGGATGACGACCCAAACGACAACGAGACCGGCTGCAGCATGGTGATGGGCTTGATCCAGAAGAACCGACGGAAGATGAGGAAGCAGGGGGAAGACATGCACACCATCGGTTATGCCATCTATGAGGTCAGTTTTTGTTCCCTCCTCCTGTATCTTGCCTGTATCTTTATTATATGCAGGGAAAACGTTTTTGACATTTGAAAATGTTAAAATGTTAGAATGAATGTATTAATGCTGTATAAACACTGATAGCAGCACAGTTAATCCATGAGAGTTAAATGCTATTCCATACTCAGGATTGCTGTGGACGGTATAACACACTGTTAGCTGAACAGAGTTTAGAACGTACATCGTTGGGTTGTTAGTGTTGTAAATTTGGTGGAATCTTATGCACTCTCTCTCTTATCCTGTCTCTCCTGGAGATGACTTAACAGCTCAACACAGATCGAGCTTCAGTGCCAGCTTAAAGAAATAAACTTTAGACACCAGACGAGTAACATTTGACTGACTACATTTGGGGTGAGGGAAAGCTGTGTACAGATTTTTGCTGAACCTTTCCTTTAAACTGTGGTGCAGCAGCTTCAGGGTTGAAACTGAGAACCACTAGTGTAAGAAATGAGAAGAAAAGCAGAAGGGCAGGAGAGAAAACAAATGCCATGGGGATGAAGGGGAGGGAGGGATGGAAGGGGAGGGAGGAATGTTTGTGTAGAGATCTTGGAGAGAAGGCGTGGTTCATTATGACTCTGCAGCTGGGGAAGCTACACTCAGCCAAAGGCATTCTGTTCTTGGATTCTTCCTGTGTTTGTTGTTAACCCCCTGTGCGCTGGAGCCATCAAATCAGCCAATCAAACTAGACTGTGACTTAACGAGTGGTCTAAAACATCAAATTCCATGTTTTGTTGAATTGGTGGCCTAGTGGTTAGGGCGTTTGCCCTGCAATCAGGAAGTTGTGGGTTCGATTCCCAAGACTGCTAAGCACCATGGAGGTACCTTGAGTGAGGTACTGTCCCCATACACTGCTCCTCGGGCGCTGTGTTCCTGGCTGCTTGCTGCTTCACTTGGTGAATGTGTTAAATACAGAGGAAGAATTTCGTGCTGTTCACACTGTGTGCTGTGGTGTGTTCACGAATGACAGAAAAGTCACTTTCACTTTATACATTAAAAAAGTTCACATCCTCTATAAGGAACACCTAAACATGGCAGTTCTTTTCTGATCGTCATGAACAGTTTCTATTCTTTTAATTTCTATGTATTATTTTTGCCTAAAATTATAATGTACAAAATATGCTTAGGTCAACATATTGGAATGTGATGCGCATTTTGCACAGACAAGCAAATTAACGGGAACTGTACAGTATCCGGTCCTTTTGAATTTTTTTATGGCCCGCAAGACTGCCCGTAAATGAATGTGTGATTCGTGTGATATAATAATATTTGGATTTTGGGTTTTGGATCATGATTGGCTCGTAGTCCCACGCTACT
>JBBPCY010102374.1:0-20302 GCA_037974405.1 Brachyalestes nurse | reverse complement strand
TGTGTGTTTGTGTGTGTGTGTGTGTGTGTGTGTGTGTGTGTGTGTGTGCGTGTGTTTCCATGTGGTGTTGATTTTTATTTGCCTGTTGTGCTCCATAATTTAGACAGCCATGCACCAGCAGTCAGTCCTGCTGCGTCACGAGGGCCGTGTGAAGCAGCGTGGCTTTTTCTCAGACTCTTTAGAGTGATGCGTTTGTCCCTTAACCTGTTATCTAGAACACCAGTCTGAGGTAAATGTGTGAGACTGACGTATCTGCTGAACCGGAAATTCCGCTTCTGCTTCAGTAGGCACGCACTGTCACTGCGGCGATGTTTACTGAGGCCGACCAATAGGGCTGTTCCTGCCAATATCTATTTAAGAGTTCCAAATTACTCAAAATGTTGTTTCACATGCTGAGACATTGCAGACTACAACAGGATTAGTTAAACTGGTTCATGTGATCGAGTGTAATCATTTAGAGCCGTTAACAGGAGAAACTTTTGTTGGGCAAAAATATGGGAACAAAATATCACAGTTCGTCTTTCAACATAACTGTCATATGATAAATATCTTAAATATATGTGTACATCTATATCTCTGTGTCGTGTGTGTGAATTTTTATTTATTTATATTTTTTAAATATACAGCTTTATACACACTGGACTAAATATGCAATGACACTCTTAGTATTAACAGCCACCCACAGTATGCTCTGAAAAGCATAGTGAGGATGTCATCACCAAAACATCAGAAAATTGTATATGTAAATATTCTTTTTTTTTTCTTCAGTGAACCATCACTATAAGCAGGGATTGACATAATCGGTACGCAAGCAAGAATTGGCGTATGTGGTACGCAAATGCGCACCAGTTTTCAGTCTTCAGAGCACAAATGCCTACCTAATTTGAGTAACTTCATACTGGATCTCTAAGTACCACCACTCAGGAAAGGAAAACCTTAAAAATAAAAATAATAATGACGTTTTAAAATATGGTTCTGCTGGTCTGCGGACCAATCAAAATTCAGTTAGATCAGGTCTGATCTCAATACTTCTGTCGCTGCATGCCCCTCTCCGCCCCCTCGACTTCACGGGCCGTCCTGGTACTAGACCTGTTCGGCAATCCAGAGAGGGGTTATCTGCCCCTGTGGTCCAGGATAAACTTTTGGAGCTCCCATGCGATGCAGGGTTACAGCTGAGGTTCGGCTGCCTGTCTGTCCGAGTTCTGGCCATCATGCTGTGAGGAATATCCCCAGCTGAGTGAGACGCAGTTAAAACAATCTCGCCTTTCCATTCCATGGATCTGTGCGAGATCGCTTTTTCTCACTTGACAGCCACGAAAACACGCTCCGAGTGGCTCTGTCAGCATGCCTTCCTCGTGCTTGGTCGTTTATGCAGGGCCCTGCAGCCCAAACCTGACAGGACTGGTCCCCAGGACAAACAAGTTCGAGAAACGCTGCTGTACAGTATGCATACGGGTTTACCTTTACATTTTTTTAAGGGCTATGTATTGTATTTTGGGCACATATTTGGTGGCATATTTATGGTTTAGACTTTCACCACGTCACAAATGCTCTTAGAATGTAAACCTCACAAAATTTGTGGTTTACTCTATATAAATTAAATAAAAGTGATGTAATGTTTCGAGCGCCCTTGGTGAGGTGGAAAATGTATGTACCAATTCATTCATGTAGGTACTCATTAGAAGACTAGAGCAAAAAATTGTCAACCCCTGACTATAAGCTTGGTGTGCTGAGTGGAGAAATACACTCTACCTTCTCTGTAATTCAAATGGCCTTGGGAGCAGGCACACCCGTTTCCCTCCGCTTTCTCTCTGTGTGTGTGTGTGTGTGTGTGTGTGTGAGAGAGAGACATCCCCCACTGTGTGCGTTTATTATGACTGATAAGCTGAGGCTCTGCTCTAACTCACCATACTGAGTTTCAGCCTCAGCTTTTTACCACAGTGGAGCATAGAATCCGCATTAGCGGTGCTTTACATAGACTCTCACTGTATTTACAGCAAGCGCTCACATTTATAAGCAGCTGTCTGCAGAACACTGAGGGTCTTTATTCATCTGTAGAACCACTAAAAAGTGACGGTCAAAAGAAAGAACTGCTTGACTGTTTATTGTCCTTTGATGGCCCTGTACCATGCACACACACACACACACATGCACACACACACACACACATGCCCACACATACACACATATACGCACACGCCTGTGCCTTTCTGCCTGTGAGGGGGTGAAAAGGTCACATTCTCCATACTTCATCCACAAGGATCTCATTGAAGAAGACTTATTCCATCTCAGTGGGGCAACATTCTAACTGTCCCACTACTCCCATCCTCACCCTGACTCAGCACCATAAAAGGATAAGCCCTGCCAACACTGCTAAGAAAGGTAGCTTGTATTTGAACTGAGGGGTGGTGGCTGGATCACTGCATGAAAATATCTGCATTTTGTTTATTTTACCGCAGAAATAAGCCCACATTTCTTTGAGAGACTAATCTAGTTAATGGTAGTCCTAGTTTTCACATTTTGTAAACATAAATACACAATATCAGTACCAGCCCACAGTTCCCATATTAGTTCATCCCTATAATTAGAACCTGCAATCTGTTCTCTCACATAGAGCTGGCCTGAATAGCATTTAACTCAGCCTTTAAAAAATAATTGTTTTATTTATCCACACCATGGTTTTAGTTTTAGTTTTTGTTTGTGATTGTTTATTTGGCTAGTTCACTGCTGTTTATCATGGTCATAGAATAGCTGCGGGTGCTTTTTCATGCTCTGTGTAAGGTGATTTGGATTCCCGTACTGAAACTGTACTGATTATTATATTTTTAACTTAACAATAATTGTCCTTTTTCAAAGATCTGTTTTAATTTGTGGCCTGAAAAAACAAAGATTCAAAATGCTAACATAGACCTGAATAACATTATATTGAGTGTTTGAATTATTCAAGCCAGCCCTAACCCTGGGAACCGGAGCTGGGGGCTTGGTGCTGAAACAGCTGTTGTGAGTCAGCAGGCTTTTATTTATTACAGTTGAACGTTCAGATTATTGCCTGTAATAATCAGTGGTACAATAGAGATGCACTGGATGGAGAACAGTTCTTTAAAAAGCTCGCTGGCAAACCTTTAATGCTGTGTGGTCCATCAGTTTTGTTGGATCTCATCATCAGTACATACACAAATCTTCCGAGGTTTGGTCAGGATGCTCAGATCTCTGCAACACCAGAACTGTATTTAACACAATCAGCAAACTGTGTGATTTTTCATCCTTCTGTTTACTGATAACCAAGTAGGCAGTGTTGACTTCAGAGTCTTTTTATTGACCTGTCTATAAAATAATGACATTTTATAGACATTACTGACTTTTATTGATCTTTATTCAGTTGTAAACTGCTTTGGACAAAAGTGTCTGAAAATGAATGTGATAATGTTAAAGAAAGCTCAAAATGGAACACCATCCCCCACTTTTGTGATACCTGCGTATCTTCTGAATTGAAAAATGAATGACCGTGAATAAATGAATGAAAACCAGATACTACAGCCAGGCCACAGTGTTTCAACATAGTTGTGTGACTTGGCTTGGTTTCAGAAAGAACTGGGGCTTTATCCCCCTCATCTGTCTTAAAGCCACACTGTCATTTTGAAACCCATATAATTGGCGTCTGCTTCATCAGCAGTCATCAAGACGGTTGGTTTGACATTCCTCACATTCTTCTCTGATCAATCCAAAAAAGCTTTTACTTTTTTAATGCTTTTTATGACCTTTACCGCATGGACTACTTATCCTCTGTGTATGTTTTTGTTTTAAAAGCAAATATGTGATATTTCAGGCTAGATTTGTTCAAATGATTCTTTGTTCATCCGGTCCGATTTTTGACTGATACCCAGTCCAGCTCTTGCTGAAGTATCAAAACCGGTACCTTTCTTATTAACCCCCCTGCATTAATTTTTTCATTCTTTCTCTTTTTCTTTTTTTCTCTTTCTTTCTCTCTTTATCTCCTTTTTCTTCCTTTCTCTCCAATATATAATGAATTGCTCAATAATCAAAAATCACTAGATAACTAGATCATTAATATAATTGGTAGTGACAGCTCTACAAATAGTATGAAAGGCTTTGCTCTGATTTAATAGCCTTTCCATTGCCAAGGCAGCAGCCCCATAAACAGCTGATAATGGTGATTAGCTTCGGCCTTGTGCATCATCCTGAGCTGCGGTAGCCACGCACCCAATCTCAACAGTCATCTAAATGCAGATTGGAGTGCTCTCTGCCATCCTTCACACGGCCGGATGCCAGGCACACAGAAAAGACTGATGGCTATATCTATAGTATAGAATGGGGGGGAGGGGTCTTTATCCACAGAAGTGCATTGACAGCACTTGTTACTGCCCGGCACTCTCACTTTTTTATGATTTGTACAGAAACCTTGGTGAATACTCTCACTGATTTGCTAACGAAGGCTTATGTCTCTCGTGTTACTGCGTGTAACAAGTTTAAAAAATAAGCCTCAAGGACTTTGTATGTGGAGGTTGAATCATCATTGTGTTGCTGTGCATGGTGTGAATATTAATGAATGGTGGTAAATGATGTTGGTATGATAAATACTGCACACATCGTCGTTTTATAATTCAGGATTATCCATATTTGGTCAGTTTGGTCAGTGTATCGTAGCAACATTTTCTTCTGAATTGCATGGCTGTGCTTGGTTTTAGACGTTTTTCAGCTTAGCAGGTGATTTAAACTTTATTGTGTACTTTACTCATTTCAAAGTACACTTTGTCATCTCTGTTATACATGCATTCAGTGAGACAAGACTGCATGGCTCCAGATTTTAGAGTACCAAAAGGGACAAAGTATTCAAATATAAAAATAAAATATAGACTTAACTCTAAGCTAGATTAAAATACATGTGAAATATAGTAGTTTTTTAACATCCAAAAACTGCAAATGTTGCATCAGCAATCAAGTGGATAACAAACATCCTGGAATGTAATTGTGCAAATGGTCAGCAGCAGTATAAATATAGTCAGTCTGTGAAAATACAGTAACAGACAGAATTCAAGAACAAATATAAAATGAATGTGGCTGGATGGGCATCATAAAATAGTGGAGTCTTCTCTGTCTGAAGCAGTATCCTTTGCTCAGAAAGATAATGAGTATTTGTTTAATGGATGACTGATGTAAGTGCTAGCCTGGTTGTATTTTTTTGCCTGTGGCTCAGTGGCTCGGCCAGCAGTCAGGATGAGTCGACACTGCAGGAAAACCCAGTGGGTGCATGAAGCATGCTGGGCACTGTAGTGAGAAAACATTCATTAATGAAATGATAAACAATGCTGAGTCATGGATCCGGTCCAGCTGATGAGGGGTACAGCACTGTGATACAGAATAATGTGATAATGCAAGCAAACTCTAGTTTTAGTGCAACTGATAACTTCTTTATAAATGTCATAACGTCTTCAAAGATGCTCACAGCACACAGGACGACGCGGGATAATTTTACATACAGATGGAGATCAATTGGGTTATACTGATACTGCTTATTGCTACCACTCTCCATTATATGGTGCCGAAAATAAAGACATCCTATCAAATGTAAAAAGATTCGGCAGTTTATTTAGACCTTTTTGGTGAAATAAGAAGCTAAATGTTTCCGAAGAGTTCTGCGTGTTTAATGAGGGAGGAGCGAGGAAATATCAGAGCAGTGTATATGTTTATATACATACACACATATATAGTTCAATATTCCATATATTTTAACATAAAATGAATTATTCAGTCATTCAGATTTGCTAGATAACTAGATTAATATAATTGATAATAACAGTCCTACAAATAATATGAACGGCTTTACTCTGATTTAATAGCCTTTGCTTTTGCAACAGATATCAGAGTATTGCGCCCATCCCGCCACTGATCCATTTGAAAAAGCAGTTGTTAGAATGCAGTTGTTTATGCCTTATACACCAATAGAAGAACCATTTGTTCAGGAGATTCTTTACGTTTCACTATTGACCAGTCAGGAACCAGTCCCAGTGTAGTACCAGTTCCTGATCCCCGTCCCTAACTCCCTCCTATAAAACGCGGCAGCACATCACCCTCTTTGTTTTTCCTCACTCTTATGCCAGTACGCTTGGCTTGGACACGTTCTCATTGTCTTTTATTGTTATTTGTACTCTGTTCATATAAAGCATATTAAATCCTCTTTGTGTATAATAATGGCCTATAGCAATAAACTAATTCAGATACTGAAAGGACATTTGCATTTACAATTGTGTTCAATTAGGTCTTGATCCGTTTCCTCCAGTGTGGTTTGAGTGATCCAATCATAATCCGATCACAGGGCGTTCAATGGGTGTGTAAACTTTTTCACACAGTCAAGTGAAGTCCAGAAGTTGTCCAATCACTGAAAGTGTATTTTCATACAAGGTGTAAACACTATTCTATTGCTGTTTTTCTCCTGAATATTGTGACTGATTCAAATAAGGATTCTTGTTTATTATTGAAAGTCCAGGCCTAAATTTCAGCCAGTGAAAGGCCTGAGTGCTGAACGTGGTGTCAGACTGCTGGTTGTGTTGTCCTGTTCGTCTACAGGCACTTCACATACTCCATGTTCTTTTTTGCCATCTCCCACTTTAAACTTCAGGCGTCGCTGCTGATAGAGTTATTATTTCATAAAGTATAAATCATTTTTGCAGTGAATAGAATTAGACAAATAGTTTAAGATTGCTGTCTTTCAAGGTGTGATTTAGATTTGTGTTTTTTTTTTATTTTTTTGTTTTTTTTGATGAAAGAATCTTTCAGCTCTAGGTGGAAACAGCCTTTTAGATCTCTGTAGAAACTTTAATCAGATCAAATCTCAGAACCAAAAAGCACATCAGTGTTAAAGAAAAAAATCAAATTTCGCTCCCAGTGGTATTTTATGTCATGCAAAAGCCAACATCTTGATAATGAATAGCACAATCTATTGTATCACTCTGTTCTGGGACATTAAGTGCGTTGCCTCATTTGCAATATATATTCAGTGTTTATAGTGATTTTATGGCTTTTAGGACTTTTTATTAGTATTGATTGATTTCTGTTTCTCTCTCTTTTCTTTGACAGTGTCTGAGGTGCTAGTGAGGTGTGAGTGTATGTGTGTGTGAGTGAGTGTGTGTGTGTGTGTATGAGTGTGTGTGTGGGAGGATGAGCTCTAAGCGGAGTCTGCTGGTGCGGCTGGTGCCGTGCCGCTGTCTGCGGGGGGAGGAGGAGACGGTGACGTCGCTGGATTACTCCCACTGCAGTCTGGAGCAGGTGCCCAAAGAGATCTTCAGCTTCGAGAAGACGCTGGAGGAGCTCTATCTGGACGCCAACCAGATCGAGGACCTTCCTAAAGTACGTCTTCCGATCAGAGCGGAGCGCTGAGCGCACTGAGGATGAATCAGAGTAGAAGTGTCTGAAACGATACAGTATTGACAAAGAACAGCAGTGTTAAACACATTATGTTTAGATAAACATCTCTAAAAGCTGCATTAAGAAGAAGAATAATGTAATAATAATGCACTATTGTTTATTATTGTTAATGTGTTTTTATTACTTATATTATAGTAATACTGATCATGTAAACATAATTCATTGTTTGTCATTATGTTAATAATAATTATATATTATTTTAGTAGTAATTATGTTGATAATTTGATGATAATCATTATAATCAAAATGTAAGGGTTGTTGTTGTTACTATTATGTTAATACTATTATAGTTATTATTTTATTAATCATGTTAATGAATATTACAATGACTACTACTACTACAACAAATAACAGTAATAATAATAATGATAAAAAGTAATTAATATTTTTATAATAATAGTCTCATGCAATACGCCACCTTCATTTATATTATTACTCTGTAGTCTTTAAGCTTTTTTTGTTCTCACTGAGCTTTAGTAGTTGACATTTATTAGTTTAATTGTTATAATGTTATAATATTTTGTCAATCTGCTGTAAAGTAATTCATTACATAATAAATGCCACATGTGCAGTAGCTTCTAAATGCACACTGAGCCCTGCATCGTTCTTTTGCACTGTGGTGGTGATGCTTACAGTATAGATACTGAAACTGCAGGTGTTTTGCTGTGTGCTGTTTGGTCACCATGGCAGCGCAGAAGGTTCGCTGTGATTGGAGGGTTTAGAACACACCCGTAGAGTCCTGATCAACAGTGTAAATACATAAATACCATAAATCCCACTCCATAGTGTCTACCTCGGTTTAGTCTCTTCATGAAGGTCCATTTAATCATGAGCAGGTTCCTGAACATCACTAAAAATGCAACTGGCTGGACATAATGAACCATCTGTCTAGAGTAACTTTCTCTTTCTTTCTCAACTTTTAGTTTTCTTTTGTTGCTTTTTGTTGATGCATCCTTATTCTCTTTCCTTTCCTTTCTATCCTTTCGCACTCAAGTCTTTCTTTCTTTTTCTCGGTTTTCACTCTTCCGTTGGTATATTTCTTTACTCACTTTGTAATTTTCTTTCTTACTTTCTGTCTTATCCCTCTCTTCCTTGTGTCTCTCTTTCTTGTCTTTCTTTCATTCTTTTTTTCTTTGTCTGTCTTTCAGTCTGTCTAGCTGTCTATCTCTTTCCTTCTTTCTTTATTCATTTCTTTTTATCTTTTTCTCTCCACAGCAACTGTTTAACTGCCAGTTACTGTACCGGCTGAGTTTGCCAGACAACGACCTCACCGTACTGCCGCCGGCCATCGCTAACCTCATCAATCTCAGGGAGCTTGACGTCAGCAAGAACAGTAAGACGAAAAAAAAACACCCTTTTCACATGACTTTTCTGGGTATAGATTTTTTTTAATGAATTGTTGCTCTAATGCTGGAGTCCCTGACCAGCCTGAGATCTCCAGGTGTCTTCAGTCACTCACGTCAAACTAAGTAGAAGAATGGTGTTGTGTTTACTGATGCTTCCTTTACACTACCAGTCAACACAGATTTTCTAGATGTTCATGCTACTCTTAATATGTGCTAAAATACACTCTATTTTTATTTGCAAACACATTTACAATACGTTCACCATCTGAGTGCATTTATTAACCAGAAAATGTCTTTTTTTATTCATCACTACTGACCTAAAAAAAACCCACCAAATATAATTCCATTTAAAATGTGGATCAGCAGACAGACAATGGGATGAAACGGTTAACAAGTGCATTTAAAGTTAAAGGGCAGTCTGGAGTTTGACTCACCACACAGCCAGATAATAGGAGTCACTTTTACAGAATCTTTCATCTTATAAAGGAAACTTGTTTTATTTGACATTTTCAGTAGTTGTTCACTCAACAGTTTTTCCGATGATTAACAAGAATAAAAAGTTGTAAAAAGGTGTGGTGTGCAAAAACCATTGAAAAAACCACTGTGTTGCTTTCAGCCGTGTTTGTAGGTAGCAGTGTCACATACAGCGTCAGAAACCACATATGCAAGTCTATTCGAGACTAATGAACTCTTCACCATGTTTAGAGGCAAGAGTGTGTTTATTTAGGCTGGCACCTTGCACGGTGCTAATTGGAGCATTATGAGCTACCAATGCTTTTGCATCAGCCTCATAAAACTAGTGCAAAACTATATGAACTTCCAGGCGTGCCTTGGCTAACTGGTTACATTTGGGTAAATTGGGGAAAGAGTGTAAACCTGCATCTGGCAACCCAAACCACTACAGTTTTATTGCTCGCTGCTCCACCATGAATCCACTGATGTCTGGATCAGATGCGTTGAAGATGGGAACCCCTGAAACTTTGGAGTGCTGTGAGTCGCCTGTATCAGGACCAGAAACCACTGGTTTACTGGTACAATAGATTACAGTCTTCACTGCTAATTAGAGCCAGACAGATAATCAGCATTGTGATTAAACTGCTACATATTGTTACTTTCAGAATATTAAAGGGACCATATCACTTTTCTGCAATTAAAAAGGCTTAACGTCTGTAAATATTGTTTCAAATGGTCCGTTTACTTCCCATATCTCTGCAGTCCTTATTTGGAAAATAAGCTATAAAAACGGCCCTTTTTCAAAACAGGTTTTTTTTTATGTCACAAAGCCAATGCATTTGTATATGTATTCTGGCTACTGCAGTAAACCCCCCACCCCCACCCATTCATGCACAAATTCACCAACACCATTAATGGTTAAAGATTAAAACAATTAGAGCTTTGCTGGATTGTGTGAAGATTCATCAGAACACCCAGTAAGTCACCTGGAACTGTGATTGGTCCTCCCGTTAGAGACGCTGATTAGTTAGAGGCTCATTTGCATATTGCAGCCTTCAAATCTGGATTAGCAGGCGGTATATCGTGCAGCCCTACTGCTAATGCTTTAACAACCAGAGCTGAAAGCACCACATCCTGATGTAACGTCATGCAAAACACGCAGAACAGGGTTCGTTCCTCATTTCCTCCGTGACAAGTGCAGATTAAAACACACACACACACACACACACACACACACACACACACACACTTCAGCATTTTTTCTGCTCACAGGGAGACCTGTAGGTTTCTCAGTGTGATGCAAAGCTGCTTGTACTGAACAGGCCTGAACCTGCACTTGAGTTTTCTCACAGTCCTCTCGCTTTTAGACGCTGTCATCTCCTGACAGTGAAATTCTAAACACGCCGTTTCTCACCTCTCACTAATGGATGGAGTGCTGTCGTTAGTCAGGATTGTGGGAGGAGATTTGGGAGTCTACTGGCTGTCACTGAGCTCCAGCACTACACTCTTATAAATACAGGTGTCAAAAAGCATCTGTTGCAGCGACACCTTAAAGGAAATTCTTTTTAATGCCTTTGTAACTAACTTTACTATGATGGGAAAACTCCGCAGGAGACCTGATTGGTCTAAAGTGATTTGGGTAGTTAGAAGCTTGGATGAGCTTCTAATCCACATTAGAATTTTTGTGTTAGCAGTTTTATTCTTCAGTCCATTTTGTTAAAAGTAGTTTAGTATGACTGAAACACTAGATTTATTATGATATATTGAGATAGTGAAAGTTACTTGTTCTTGGATTTGGGCTCAGAAACAACCAGAACATAGAAACATAATCAGAACTTTTTTGATCCCGAATGAAATTGCTTGTGTTACGACTGTACAGTCATGCTCAGACACAAAGACCAGAACAATATAAAATATAAAGTCAAAAATAAAAATTAAGGAGAAAAAAAAACTATGAAAGACACTATGCTATATACATATTATATACTGTTAAACATTATTGTGTCACTGATTCATTCTGTCCATTTACTTACACAGAATCAGCATGAATACATTTTAAAGGGGCTAAAGTAGTTGTATAACAGAAAATGGGGGGTCCAAATCCCCCCAGTGTTGCGCTGTGGTGCAGTGGACCTCTTTCCTGTATCTTTGGGGTGTTTTGGAGTGGAGTTTGTGATCCAGAACAAAACATCTTACATCAGTACCTGACCTCACTAATGCTCTCAAGGCTGAATGCAATCCAATCCTCACAGCAGTGTTCAAACATCTAGTGTGTAGTCATCCCAGAACAGTCGCGGCTGCTGCTGGAGCAGATGGTCTCCTGTTATTGGGTCTTCACTGTGTTTTCTGTGTGCTGTGCTGTTCTTGCACTGTGCTCTTCAATGCAGTCAGAGATCTGGATGTTATCAGAGCTTTATTTCTGCTTTAGTTCTGCTGAGCAGGGCTGCGAACAGCGTAACTGCTGTAACTCAACTGCGCTGAAACAAGTGGAATTTTCTGGGAGTTGCAGATACTCCCAGCAGAGGCCTCACATTCTTATATAACACACACACACACACACACACACACACACACACACACACACACACACACACACACACACTGCTGAGAGCCATGCTTTAGTCTTTTCTAGTAATCAAATTGCTTTATACTGAATGGTGTGTTCAGATTCAGACACACACACACACACACACACGCATGCTCTTTCTCTGTCTGTGTGTGTGTGTGCGTGTGTGCATGCGCGCATGTTTAGTCAGCCCTTTAAGTGGCAGGAAGTCATAACAAATAGATCTGTAAAATAAACTCCTCAGTTGATCCTCCTCAGGGTCAGGATGTGCTCTCTGACGACAGCACACACACACACACACACACACACACACACACACACACACACACACACACACACACTCACTCGCTCCCTCCGCACTTATATGTGTCTGTATTTACTTGTGCAAGTGTATCTGCTGGCAACCTGGTGGTGTACCCTTACCAGTGGGTACTAGCTGTATTTAGGGGGGGTGTGTGTGTGTTTGTTTCAGGAGGATATTACCATAACTTAATTTTAGAGTGACAGGCCTGTGGTCTGTGAAAGAGGAAATGTGCAATGTAACGCCAGCGCACCTTAAACACAGATAAACTGCAGATGTTTTTTTAGTTTCTCTTTATGTCTAAAAAAACACATGATCAACAATCACAGAAGAAATTCCAAAACATTTGTAGACACCTGCAGACCCAACGTCTGAAATCAAGAGAATTAATAAGGAGCAACAACCTATTTTTACACTAGTTGGAATGTTGCTGTGAAGATTTGTTTACAGATCAGTTTTGGCTCACAAACTCGACTTTGTCTCCCTAAGGTAGTGGAAGGAGCTCCATCACTCTGGAGAACACAGTTTCTCTGCTTCTCAGCCCAACGCTGGGGGCTTAATACCCTTCTAGCCGACACTTTGTGCAGAGATGGGGACTTTAGGCTCTTGTGCAGATGCTCCTGAGCATCCTATTCCAATGGCTGGGCCTTTCTGGGGAGATTATACAAGCTGTGTGTGCAGACCTGAATACCTGCATCAGCATTGGGTGCTAAATCCACGTAGTATCCAACCATTTTAAAATGGTTTGTTTAAGCGACATCGCTCCAGAAATGGGGATTGATAGGAATTTATGGGCTATATTGCTGGAAAAAAGAGAAAAGGTGGAAGATGCCTGTTGCACCCACCCTAAATAACTGGATACTTGTATTAATGGAGATCTATAGGATGGTAAAGGTCACCCCCTCTTTCGGCGTAAAAATTTACATTTTTGCTGGATGCTGGGTTCAGCATATAAAACCTATGAGACCCAATTTTGTTTAAATATATATATTTGTTTAAATATTTGTTAAAATATATTTTTATTTATTTTTTCCTCTCTAAAATATTGTGTGTAGACAGATATGTATGTATATATTCAGATATATTTCTTTTTCATTTATACATGTTCTGATGCTGTGAAATTTCAGAATATGGAAGCCACTGAATGTGCTCACCCCTCTTGATATCTAAAGTTATATTTTATTTGTAATTGAATAAAGGAATAAAGGACTGTCCACATACATTTGCAGATGAATGTATAGATGAACTCCAAGAAAATGAATACCTAAATAATTTTAAAAGGAAGACACTGCTGCACATTTTAATGCCTAGTTTAATGTAAGAAAGTATTGATTTATTTTAAACATTGATGTGTGCATTAAATGTAAGGAAATGACTCTGGTGTGTGGTGTTTTTTTTATCCTTTTCAGGCATACAGGAGTTCCCTGAAAATATTAAGAACTGTAAAGTCCTGTCCATTGTGGAAGCGAGTGTGAATCCCATTTCAAAGTAAGTGCCCCACCATTCCTCAGGATAAGAGACTTAAAAAGGTCAGTCTGTGTACACTGAGAATATATTTATTTAATGTTCTGTACATTACTGGACATATAACTTTCCATTAAGATCCCACATTAATCCTAAACTTCGTCTGAAGAAATGTTTTCTATAATAATTCACCATTTGCTTTTGCAGTTTAGTCGAAATAAATCCATGCCTTGGAATCCAGCCCATAATATACGTCGTTAGAATGGATGTTGGTAGATGGTTATGGAATTTCAAGCTTGAATCAGTGTCTTGGTTCTATATTATTAATCATTATTTCAATGTCTCAATCATCCCTGCTCTGACTTGGAAATGTGACTTTAGAAGTGTTTTTGAAATAATCAGGTGAGAGATGGTTATTAAAAGCGTTCATATTATATTGAGAACAAGCTGAATGGCTCAGAGCAAACGCTACTCAAAACATGCTGCTTTGAATGGGTGGTGTGTTAGTTTGCGTTCATTTGTCTGTATTACCGTGTTGTACCTTGTAGCAGACATGTCTAATTGTGTGTGTGTGTGTGTGTGTGTGTGTGTGTGTTCAGGCTCCCAGAAGGTTTCACACAGCTCCTCAGTCTGACCCAGCTCTATCTGAATGATGCCTTCCTGGAGTTCTTGCCAGCCAGCTTTGGGAGGTCAGACACACTTATTTTTATATGTCTAGCCTGTGTGTGTATGCATAAATATGTCTCTCTCTCTCTCGCTCGCTCTCTCTGTCTGTGTGTGTGTAAACATATATACATAGTTGTAGATCCACTAAGAACAGTGCTGTGGAGGGGAAAATTATTTTCTCCCTTCCATTTCCTCTATTTTGTATTTTGTCACACTAAATGGTTTCAGATCCTATATCCTCTTCACCAAGCTTATTTTAACACACACATCTGTGGGAAAAGTAACTGTCCCAAGTAATGTGACCAATGCAAGCGAACATCTGCTGTAACTAGAGGTCAGTGCTGTAAAAGGACCCGCTGCAGCATGTCAGTGATGCTCAGGGCTTCGATTAACCAGGATATTTATTAATATTAATATTAGGGGTGTCACTTTATTTAAAAAAAAAAAATCTAAAATGAATTCGTGTACAACACAAGTTAGCACAGAGAAACCAGTTTCCCAATGCAAGATAGCACTGAATCCCAAGACTGTGGAGCTGCACATGCGCAGAAGGGCCCAGTAGCACATCTCGAATTGTAGCATGTTTCAGCAGAACACCGGACTGTGGTGCAGGTAATCAGCGTAAATTTTTTAAACGCATTATTTTTTCTGTGAATAATTGATCGAAATTAACGCATTAATTAATACTAATAATATCAATATGCGTCTAGTCGAAGAGATCCCAATGATTGAGTATAGTTGGTAAATTGGTTATATATGGGAAGGAAGAAGGAAAAGAAATGCCCTTCTGCTCCTGCTCTGCATGCAAAAACAAACACACCCACATTCGCACTCACACCCCTCACATGATCAGTGAATCAGTAATACAGTCAGTTAGTACAGTGCTACAGTGTTTAAAGCCCTTCTCTAGAGAACAATAAGAGGATCCTGGTTTTTATGAGAGCAGCTGGTGTTTATAGAGCACTGAGCTGTCCGTTTTGCTGCTTTTTATTTCTCAAGTTATTTCTTTTTGTAGTCGTAAGCTTGTTTAAGCTAAAGTGTTCAAGCTCTTCCACAAAGACCCAAAGTTCATCTTCAGCGTTGTTTGAGATATAAGGGCATTCCATGAAGTCTTATCATTTCTGCAGCAGCAGGAAGTGCTCAGTCATGCTGAGGATCTGGCGTTTCGATGAAAGGTCATTAATCAGAAGACTTAAACACACTTGCGTACTCTCTCGCATGCACACACACGCACACGCAACACACACACGCGTACATGCCTTTACGAATACATGGCTACACCCACACAATGTCAGTCTTTAGTGCTCCACACCAAAGTTCACACACACACACACACACACACACACACACCCTTATGCAGTAGCTGTAAGTCCATGTGTAGGACACTGTATGTTAAGAGGCCGTGGCTTATTTTCAAGGCAGTTTCTGCTGTATCATGAATTTAATTTTTTAATCATTAAAATAAAAGTTGTATATGATTTGGAACAGTCTTGGACAAGATTGATGCATTTTGTTTATTTAAGAGTGAAGTACTGTTTTATGAATCACTATGAATCAATATTTTTGTATTGAACATTATATTGAGATTTTTATGTATCTTTACGAACTGTATAATGGTTGTGTATTAAATATGCAGTATGTAAACACATTAGTAAGTGGCTTAATCAGCAGTTTTGCTGACTGTGAGTATTACCAGGAAAAAAAATATTGACACTCCTAGGACTGTCACTATTACGAGATGAATTGCTGAATAATTCATTGCAGTGAACAATTTAATCAGTTCATTATGTATGAACTTTTAAAGTTCAAGCCTGAAGTGGCCAAGCTTCCTGAGCAACTCTTACTTCCTTACTGTCTTAACCATCTGTTCTTAAACAAAATTAAACAAACATTACTCCGAACTGCCCTTGTATAGTTGTTAAAAAATATTAAATAAATGATTACTCACAGCTTCCCTCCTACTGTTTTAATAACATCAAATAAATGAATAATACTTCCTACCGTCTTCAGTGCTTGATAAATATCAAAACATTATCTACTGCTGCAATCTTGTATCTTTTTTTAACAAACATTACCCAATGCTGTCCTCTCACAGTCTTCAATAAACATCAGCTATACAAACACTACTCTCTGCTGCAATCTCATAGTGTTAATAAACATCAAATAAATATACATTACCCACTACTAGAATCCCATAGAGTTTAATAAACATCAAATAAACAAACTTTACCCACTACTAGAATCCCATAGAGTTTAATAAACATCAAATAAACAAACTTTACCCACTAATGGAATCCCATAGTGTTTGATTATATTATATTAATTATATTAATGAACATTACCCAAGCTGTCCATTTCTCTCACAAAAAAATGTCTTTTAAAAATACAATGTGACTTGATTTTCTCCTTTTCTCTCTCTTTTCTGTTTTTGTTCTTAGACTCACCAAACTGCAGATTCTGGAGCTCCGGGAGAACCAATTAAAGATGCTGCCAAAGTAGGTCCAGCACTGCAACTAATGTGATCTAATGAAAATAATTAGAACGAAGAGCCGCTCTTACAGCCTCTAATTGAGATGTGGTGAGAGAGTTTCAAAGAGAAATCGGCGCGACAGAAACTTGGAGTGCGGCACTCTTTTTGTCTTCCTCTCGCTCTAATCCTGTAACTAAAAAAGTTTTCTTCTGGAGTAACAAAAATAAGCTCTTATAGACCTGCAGGGGCCACAGACCTTCATCCAGTTTCAAGTACAAAATAAATGGCCTTATGCAACCACAGGCATGAAAACAGGTCAAGAAAACTCCACAGCATCACCCCCCTCCCACCCCGCAACAAAACATATTTATTCCTTTAACCTTCTCACACTCTCTCAATGAACCGTGACATTATATTCCCAAGCCTTACATGAGATACCTTTTCGTGCTGTGGTAGGTTTTGTATTAATCCTGTTACTGTTTTGTGATGTAAAACCGCGAGTGTGTATGTTTTTAAGTCTTGTATGCTCCAGGTGGCTCCTGCTCCTCGTTCCGAGCCTCAGCCGCACATCAAAGCCGCACGCCTTGGTTTGGTTTACAGAAAGGAAACCGTGGCTCCAAGAACAGATTCCCCACAGTCCTCATTCATAACTGCTGCTGCTTTTTTGTGCTGCCAAGTAAAAAAAAAGATCAAAATATCGGGGGTCCAGTTCTTGTTCAGGTGCTCTTATGGGTTTATAGAATCTTTATTGACCTCAGAGGAAATTGCTTATACCATGACTGCACAGAGGCACGAAGACAAGAACAATATAAAATATAATATAAAGTCAAAATACAGCTTTCCAGAAAGTACATTGACAACAAAATACTGTGGTCAGTAAGAGAGATGACTATTAATACTAATGATAAATAAATAAATTACTGCTGTATTTAATGCAACTAGTGTTTTTGGAGTTGTTCTCTGTACCGAGTCTGTTGCACCTAATAGTGATGCAAGTGGTGATATTGCACATGATAGTACTATTTCATAAGTAGTGACAGTGACCTAAGTAGTGACATGAGCAGTGATATTGCACATAACCTCTTCCACATAATAATAGACACTACAAATAGTGATAATAATTTAACACACAATAGAAAGTGGCACATCTGAGTAGCAGCAGATTATTCCACGGGTTATTGTGTGGGTGTGTGATGGGGAAGGAGTTATAGAGACCGATCACAGTGATGGAAGGTTTATGTTGTGTATTGTTGTCACTATTACCATTTTTACTAGGGGTGACCTGAATGGTTGGCCAACTTATTTAATCTGCTTCAGCTGATCTGTGTTATGATCTAATGACATTCAGAAAACCAGTTAAACCATCTCCACAACTTACTAGCAGTACCTCTAAGTTCATTTAATTATTCATAGTCTTTTATTTTTCACTGTGTGATGATTGTAGTGTGTAATATGAGCACCGGAGAAGTTGAGAATGAGTAAGACTGTGAGGATGTAATGTGGTCTTTATGTGTTTTAATTAACGTATTAATGTGAGTGCTGATGTTTGTAATAATAATGGACTGAAAAGTTTCAAAGGCAAAATGAATTTTAAATACCAAACCATGCGGAACAGAGGAAAACATGTTGTCCGCAAAGTGTCATTACTTTCAGGCCTGCATTGGTTGCTGAATTTGATTGGCCATTTTGTTGAGCAACCCGAATGGGACTAGAGATGTGCGCATATGTAGCCAAGTAGAAATGTACCAAGTTTAAAAAATTTAGCTTAAGCAGTTGAGATACTGAAGTCTCAGTTGTAGTGGGCCCCTATGGACAAAAAATTCCGAAATTTGGTGAACTTCTGAAGAATGTGGTAGTGATGTTAGTTTCTGTGAATGAATCCAATCATAATGGTCATGCGCCTCCTAGAGGGCCAACTTCTCCTACAAATTTCATAATTTTTGGTGAAACAGTTGTCTGTCTATTGTCCAGTGCTCCCACATCAGAGGGCACTATCACAAAGGGACACACTCAATTAGAGACACATCTCTAATTCTGTATCAGCCATGTGGGGCTACAAGCCCACCAAGCTTCATGTGGATTGACTGTAAATATTTTGGCGTAGTGTTTTTCAGAACGTCTGTGTAATGTAATGGCTAGTATGGAAGCAGAATTGGTTTGAAGTGAAATGCTCTGTTTTAGAAAGGTTTAAGTCAGAGTAATTCATAACGGTGGTGATGAGAACCAGACCAGTGTCAGATGCTGAGGTTAGTGCTCAAAACATCAAACCCTTTATCCTCTGAAGTCCTTGTGGGTCTTACTCAGTGTCCTGGATTGCCCTGTGTCTGGTTTGAGGCCCTGTGTGAGGCCTGCTGATCATACTGGATGGTTTGTGTGTTACTGGGCAGCAGGGCCTGATGAGCTGCTCTATAACAAGCCGTCACTGAACCACAATGCACGGTCACACACTGACACAGCAGCCTCTGTTTAAACTGCGTGTGCCACTGCATGAATGAAGGTCACATGGCCCCAAACGTCACGTCAACAATGTGACCGAGCGCGTTCTCACCAAACAGGCTTGAAATGCAAAACGCCTCACAACCAAACAGCCTGCTCTCACGTAAACCCAGAAACAAAGGCCTGTGTGTGTGTGTGGATGTGTGTCTCTGTGTGTGACTGCGTGTGCGTGTGTGTGTGTGTGTGTGTGTGTGTGTGTGTGTGTGTGTGTGTGTGTGTGTTTATGCATGACTACAAATTGTAAATTCAGCTGTATTGTTTTTGTATGTGATGGAGGTCACTTTGAATATAATGGAGTCCCATTTGAGTACCTTTCTGACCTAGAAATTTTTCTTTTTTTTTTTTTAATTCATCACTACTGACCAAGGAAAACCACCAATTATAATGTGGGTCACCTGACAAGTATTAGATATTTAATGAGCTGTTAAGTGACAGCTGATGGGACGAAAAAGTTAACAAGAGCATTTAAAGTTAAAAGACAGTCTAGAATTTGACTCTGCAGCACCACACAACCAGTTAATGGAATCTCAGGCATGCACTGTTACATGTTCTTTCATCTTCAAAAGGAAACGTGTTTTGACATTTTATACATATTTGCGCACTCAACAACTATCCAGTGACTAACAAGAATAAAAATCTGCAGTTTATGAAATAAATGGATAAGTGAAAAGAAAAACTGTGGTGCGCAGAAGCTTTTGATGGCTAGTGTGTGTTGTGTAGTTTAGGCGATTTTCAGGGCAACAGCAATTTTTCTTTTATTCCCCCCTAGACATTCTCATGACATTTATCCTTACGAACTGAAAACAGAAATAATTCCTTCTGACCTCAGTGGTGGCTGAGCTGGTTTGAGGAGCACAAGTTTGATTATGGATTTGAAAAAGTCAAATCAAGCGTTTATATCTTATCTGAGCCACATAAACAGCCATGTAAAGTAAACGTGGCCTCAGAGACGGGACTGTGTAGGAGATTTCTGTCAGATTTATCCTTTTCTCGAAAGACCAGTTTTGAGGAAGGAGCTGTTCTAGATAGATAGATAGATAGATAGATAGATAGATAGATAGATAGATAGATAGATAGATAGATAGATAGATAGATAG
>JBBPCY010102363.1:0-20302 GCA_037974405.1 Brachyalestes nurse | reverse complement strand
GTGGTCAAAAATTCCAGTTAAGAGTTGTAAAAAGCTTGTTGATGGTTATAGGAAGCAATTGGTTTCAGTTCTTTTTTCCAAAGGGTGTGCAACCAAATATTAAGTTGAGGGTGCCAATAATTTTGTCCAGCCCCTTTTTTGAGTTTTGTGTAAAATTATGTCAAATGTGACTTTTTTCTCAGCTTCTTTTGTGTTGATCCAATGCACATAAAGGAAATAAATGTGTGTACCAAAACATTTGTAATTGCAATAGTCTTCTTGGAGAAATTGTGCATTTTCTGGAACAATTTCAGTGGTGCCAACAATTTTGGCCCTGACTGTATGTACGTCAGATATCCAGAATTGAGTTCTTCCCAGTCAAAATAAACATTACAGATATCCAAAACGACGGCCTTCCTATTTATAATAAACATGACAGATATCTCAAGCGTCATTCTTCCTAGTACAAATGACGTCATTTTCCCCATTCATGTATATTGGGTTTTCACTCTTAGATATCCAAAACGACATTCTTCCTATCTACAATGAACATTACAGATATCTGAAATTCAATTCTTATTAGGAGCAACTTTTGTTTCAGATATCTTCAATACAGTTGTGAGAATTATGACTAGTATCAACTGTATTGAAAATATCTGAAAGTTTCTCCTAGTAAGAATTGAATTTCAGATATCTGTAATGTTCATTGTAGATAAGAAGAACGTCGTTTTGAATACCTTTAATGTTTGTTTTGACTGGGAAGAACTCAGTTACAGATATCTAACATACACATCCACTCTGACTATTAGATGTTAAAACGGCTTGCCATACTCTAACTCATCTCATTGGGTGGAGCTCCATTACTAAACCCAGTGCTGGAAGTTTTTATACCTCTTTAGCCAAAACTGCATATGCAGATCTTTTCTATCAAGATGTGTGTGTCTGCAATATGTGCACCTATTCACCATGTGGAAGCAGTGTCTGGATATTTTAGAACATAGAACTCATGTTGCATAGCTAAAACGATCTTGAGGTCTGAATGTTGTTCTTTCCTGTACATAGTAATATTCCATGCTGTGGCTAAGCTTCCATTAATACTTAGCTATTTAGCTACATTAGCTTCATAGATCCAGTGCAAAACTTCAAAAATAAGCTTCAGACACCAGCACTATCCATAATTCAATTAATGTCTCTGACATTACCTAAAGACGTACATTGTCACGGCCTTGTGAGCGAAGTAATGAAACTGCCCTGCAAATAAAACCGCACTGGAGCTGCTTAACGAAGACTCTGTTTCTGATCCCAACAGGAGTATCTTCCTGAAGCTTGCAAGCTTAGGTATCTACCTCTTCTTCCTCATTACTTCAGATGTAAGTCAGAAACCGGTAAGTTATTGGTTTTTATATTCTACAACCAACACAACAATTGTGCATTTTAAAAGACCTATTTAAATAAAAAAACACTAACCATACAGTCACCTCTGTCCTGCTGACCATGGTTTTTTCTTTGTTGGCTTGTATATGTGTGTATTTTTTTTTAGTGTCCAGAGACCGAATTTGGGAAGGAAATGTACAAACTCACTATATTTCAACTCTTGGCATGTTTCTGCAATGCTTTCCTGGTGTCCTTTCCCAGAATGTAAGATTTTGTGCCGCAGCCATTTAAATATTAGCTGTTATCATATAAGTTTAGTCTGATTGCTTTTTCAGAAAAACAAAATTATTTGTTATAAGTTACATGCAACAATTGACAGGTTTGTGCTTATTTACATCATTTACCCTCTTACCTCCAAGTGTTGTTTTGACATTGTGAAAACTGCCCTCAGACCATATCTGGTTAGGTAATCTCAACACTCCTACTTATGAAGTCTTTGACACTTTGTGACATACTTTTGGCCTAAAATCTACACAGAAATTGCAGGTTTCAAGATGGCTGCTGCTAATGGACATATGTCTATTTCTTAAATAATAATAATAATAATAATAATAAGTTTTATTTATAAGCGCCTTTCACAACTCTCAATGTCACTTTACAGAAAAAGAAGGGAAAAAATATATATATATATAAGTAAACAAATTTATATACAAAGACAATTTAAAAATAAATAAATAAATAAATAAAATTAATAAAAAATACATATTTATACACAAAAGGATATTTACATATGTATGGAAGATAGTGTTGTGTGAAATAAGTTAAGTGGGGTAAGCTAATCTGAACAGGTGAGTTTTAAGTAGAGATCTAAAAATGGGGAGGGATGATGTGGTTCGGAGGTTGAGTGGGAGTGTATTCCAAAGACGGGGAGCAGTAGTAATAGGCTGTCATATCGTGTCAAACTTAAGTCTACTTCTAATGATGTAAAAAAAAATGTGTATGATGATATAGTCACAGTGGTAGTCAGTGTATAGGTCTTATACATTGCTAAAAGCTAGATTACCCTTGGAGCTACAATTTCAGAGTTATTTGGCTTGTATCATTTTTTAACCACGGCTCCTTAATTTAAAGTATCAGGTGGTTTATTTACCATTTTGTTTGTCTTTACTGGCTCCAGGTTACTAGTTGAGAAGTATCCCTCCTCTAAGCTGGCAAGGAAGATAGGCAAGCCAAAGTTTACGATCCCATTAAATGTGTTGGACCTGGTCTACAGTCAGACAGTCACTTGGGTGGGTGTTTTCTACTGCCCACTTCTGCCAGCCATCAGCATCTTAAAGCTTCTGGCAATCTTTTACATGAAGAAGGTGCGTAGGCCATACTGTGTACATACTTTAGTCTAAATGGGAAAGTATGGAGGAAAAAAGCTGTTTAATACCACATGTTCCTCCTTTCCACTGTCAAGTTCACTGTGGTGCGGTGCTGTGATCCGGCGGAGAAAATGTTCCGGACCTCCAGCTCTTCAGTTCTGTTTCACTTCACACTCCTACTGGGCCTCATCATGTCCGTGGTGACGCTTGGGGTCAACATCAGCATGTAACATAACACTAATTCATAAAGAAATAACCATTAATTAAGGATAAGAATAAACTATTCAAATACGCAGCATGTCAGCCAGCTCACACTTCTCTTGCTGTCTCTGGCCTTGTTCAGGTTTGGGTCTGGTAAATGTGGTCCATTTGCCAACAACATATCTGTGTTTAACGTGACGAACGAGTGTGTGGAGAAACTCCCAAGCCCTGCTCAGACCACCATACATTACATCACATCCGAGGCCTTTGCCTTCACTCTCATATTGGCTGAGATGTAAGTTAATGTGTGTTTGTCTGTTTATTTGTTTGTTTGATTTTTTTGGAACAAAGCAGTCCTAAGTAATCTGCTTTTATAGGTTTCATACTGAAAGAGAAAAGCATTTCTAATTTTTGGGTAAGGTATATTTATTCTTAGATAATTCCCATTACAAAAATACTTGTTACATGTACACACCGTGGTATGAGGACGTTTTTTGCACTCTTAGTCAAACTGCATGTTTTGTTGTGGGACAAAAAAGCTACAACTTGTGTGGAAATATTTAAAAATACAAATATGAATGCATGATTGCCATATTTTTACTGAATTTGATAGGCTGGAGAAATAAATAAATAAATTGTTGCAGATGAGAAAAATTGCAGTATATCCATAGGTGCGAGTTTTTTAGGGGTCTGATGAAACGAAATTGCGTGTTTGCATAGAAAAAGAACACCTTGCCAACATATAACAGAATATTAATATGTTATTTATATTTATATACATACATTGTCATTTTCAAAGCAGAATATTGCATGTCTTTTTTATTTTTGTTTACGTAATTCAAGAATGGCAACCGTTGTTTGCACTGTGACACATTCAGACAGTCAGATGTGACTTAGAATGAAAGAATGATTTTGATCTTTTCTAATGACTCTGAAGGTTAAGGTTATTTCTTTTGCCTGTGAAGTTTTGCTCTGACAGACACGAGATAAGGCAAGTGGAACAAGGCGTAAAAGCTGCTAGTGTGTGCTTGGATATGTGTGTTTGTGTGCACTGTGTATATAACAAGCCGGTCTGTTTTACAGTATCATCGTGACATCCTTTATCTCTCGTGGAAGAGCTAATCGGAAAGCCATAGAGAGGCTGAAGGACATGCTAGTGATGGTAAGTGTTCTGAACTGTACAGAAGAACATTGTTAACATAAAAAGTTCACACGACGTACAGGACAGATGGTGTTTTTGATCATTTTAATGGATATGACAGGACTTACATATTAGCATATTAGCTTTTTTGTCTGTGTTAGGAGCTAAAATGCCAATTTTTTAACATTCTTATTGTTGTTAAGCTGTTTCAGACATCGTTCCTGGTCTTGTCTCTATGGTTTGGCCTAAAACATAAAGAGGTATTAATTTATTTGTGTCTTGTACACATTTCTGCCTTGCAGTGTAGCTCAGATAAGCGTTTCCTGGTGAAGCAGCACGCCACGTTGGTCAGAAAACAGAAGAAGACCTACCTGAGTCCTAAGGAGATGGGCTTGTGAAAGCAGGCTCAGTCTCAGTTGCATACTGAGTAAGAATGTTCCTCTGAGACCTAACTGATACTCAGAGAGATGCTTGTAAAGAAGAAATGATCACAGTTTTTATATGTATATAGAAAAAAATACATGGAGTGTCAGTATTAGGTTCTGTATCATTTTGTTCATATGACAGGTACTATCATCTCAGTAAAGCTAACAGGCTTGTATAAGCTTTAATTCATTGTTAGCCACATTTGTGCTGAAGCTGTCCTGTTTTATGTTTAAAAAGTGGAATTTTTCTTAAATGTAGACAGTTTTTTATTTATGTATATAACAAAAAATACATGGAGTGTCAGTATTAGGTTCTGTATCGGTTACCGTTGCTCTGACAGGTACTATCATCTCAGTAAAGCTAACAGGCTGGTATTCAATTCATTGTTAGCCACATTTGTGCGGAAGCTATTCCTTTTTTACGTTCTGTTTTATGTTTAAAACATATTTTTCTAAAATGTAGACGTGTTTTTTTGTTTGTTCATCGTGGTGTGACACGGTTAATATTTTTAACCTCTACTTTGCTGTGTGATTTTTGTATAAAGGTTTTTTTCATTTATCCTCAATAAATTCTGCCGGCAGAAAAAAAGGTGGGTGTGGTTTCTTTTAGCACTACCATGAGCAGTTATTGCAAAAGGCATGAGCACTCTTTATCTATGACTTACACATGGTCAGGAGGAGCAGTGCAGCATACACACACACACACACACACACAAAGATGCACACTCAGACATGCCCGCATATGTAAAAAGCTCAAGCTAATGTCACAATGCCGGCAGAGGAGTGAGAAAGCTCCAGAATGGGAAAAACTCTGGGGTTACAACTGATGTCAATCATGCGTGAGTTGCACATTCCTTTTTTAGAAGGAAAATTCAGATTTTGATATTTTTCTGTTGTGGCTTTGAAATGACCTTAGTGTCTAAAAAGCCTTTATTCTCTGTGTGTGTTTCAGTTCTGGCTGGAGTCATGACTAAAACTGGTATTTATTTATATATATAAATAAACATATATACATATATATATATACAGAGTGAAATATATATAAAAATTGGACACTGTACACAGTATTTCAGCGTATTAAATAGAGCATGACAGCAAGACAGTGACATTAATCGCAGTCTCTGTATTGTGCGCAGGTGGATCTATTCCGAGGCCCGAGCTCACTGGGCCTAGCATGGCCTACGTGAAAACCACAGTAATGTTTGAATGTAGGCTGCCGGGCTCTCAGCCTCCTCTGTCATATGAGCTCATAAAAGACAGGGAGGTTATTGACACGGACAACGATCCACAGGGAGGCCGGACAATCACATTCAGTCTGAAGGTCAACGAAAGGTCAGGAGGGCAGTATTACTGCAAAGTGCAAGCAAGAGGGCGCACGAGCACAAGCAACGTTTTGAACTTAGAAGTAGTGAGTGAGTACTTGAAATGCATTTGTAAAAGCATAAGTGAGAAACATAAAATGTATGCTGACTTCTCCTTCATTTTCTCCTCCTCAGCCCCGGTCCAAGGCACTCACTTAGTCTCACATCCTGACCCACCTGTCATCTACGAAGGGGCGGGGTTCACCTTCCACTGTCATGTTAAAAAGGGGACTCACCTCACTTACATGTGGTACCACAACAAACAGGAAGTGATCTCACACTCGCCCCTCTACAACCTCTCTGGAAACGCACTGACAGTGGAAAGAGCCAGTGAAAGGCATGCTGGGTATTATGTATGTATGGCCAGAAACAGTATAGGAAACACCAACAGATCCTCCAGCAGCAACGAGGTCCCCGTTGTTGTGAAAAGTAAACATTTGTTCATTTATTTGAGAATTCAAGTTATTCCAAATTTTGACATAAATTGTATAGAAATCTGTCTACAATTGCAATACAGGCACTATTTTCACTATTCAAAACCATTTAAAACCAATTAACTCTACACATGTGACCCACAACTGCAAGAGATGGACACAGTTATGATGGAAGTAGAGTGAGGCACAAATGCTCAACAGGTCAATTTACTTTTAGTTGAGTCACTTTTATCATTTAGTATTTGTATCATTTAGTTTCTCTCTCTCTCTCGCTCTCTCTCTCTCTCTCTCTCTCTATCCATCAGTACATCCATGTGTGTTTAGTTTTTGTATGCAATATTGATGGTAAAATAGTTGTACATCTTACAACAAATTGCATTGAGTTAATGGAACCATAAATACATATATGGTATAATATTAGGTCAAAACCCTCTCAAAACGATTGTAAAACAGTCTTGGGCATCACATCGCACATTTCTGCTGAGGACATTCTTCTATGAGGAAGCTTTAAAGAGGAAGAGGAACTCTGGTTCTATTAACCATCACTGCAAACAATTTAATTACACAATTTAATAACAACATAACTTACATGTTGTGTTTATCATAGTTACTGAATATTTTGTTGTAGTAACAGATTAAGTATTTGAATTAATACTTGAATGATGCAAACTGGATGAAATACTACGCATTGAAAAGTGGATATCAACCCATACATTTCAGAATACAATACTTGCTAAACACACTTATGATGTTTTTGATGTATCTCATCATATACAGAATACCTGTCAGCTCCCAAGCTTTCATTCACACTCTACCATCACGACTCCAGTTACCACGCTAATGTCAGCTGCAGGTCGGGTCACGGCAGTCCCCCGGTGACGTTCCGACTGCTTCTGGATGGGAAAGATGTGTCTGTGCAGCGGGCGGATTCTCTGGAGGCCTGGTTTACTCTGCCTGTCACTGTGGGGATGGATATGGGATCAGCACAGTGCAGGGCAGAGACCGACATTCAGCAGCTCCTCAGTGACCCAGTGGACCTGGAAGTAGGTGAGCAGCATAAAAAAAAAGAAAAAAAGGGCAAAATTAAGACATGTTTATTGTCTGACGTTCCTTTAGGTTTCAGCTGGAACTACAAAGCTGGTTTATGAAAACTAGTTAATTGTTCAAAAAAATGTTTAAATGATCACACACTTGTCTTAAATGATGTCCTGTGTGTCCTTGCGTATGTGGTTTCTGACACTGTATAACATACTGCTATAAAAAATTAACAAAACTCAGATTTCAGCAAACCAAGACCAAGTGATGATGAGGTTTTTCTTTTTGTTTCTATTCTAGTTTTTAGGTTTTCATAGTATTACTTAGTACATCTACAGTATAATTTGAAAACACTGTGAAGTAGCCAATAAAATGTTCCTGTTTTACATCCTCTGTACTGTTAAAAGTCCCGAATGCACAATGGTCCTATTATTTATTTATTCTATTAATTAATTAACCATAATCCTCTGCTATGTCAATTATTATGAAATAAATCCTGAATTAACGTTTGCCATGAAGTGACACAATGAAGACTGAAATTTATTCTCTCAATCAGCACTGACTATTTGTTGTATCTGCTGATTTGGTCAGCCGAAAAATAGTCAAAATACAGAGAATTTAAGAAAAAGTTAAGTTCTTTAAGTGTCTCTATGTAACTGGAATTAAAACTATTTCATTTTGATCAGAAGATAATTTTTTTTCAGATGAAAGATTTTTACATTTACATTTTACTCAACAGTCAAGTTATATGTGGAGCTAAAAAATGTCTTTATATAGAGCCTCTACTCTGTACGACTGCACATGTGGCATAACTGAACTTAATTTATTCAACTTTTAATTGTTTTGCATGCAGAAGTGATTTATCATTCTGCAGACATACCGTTACTATGGATACAGGTCACGCCCCCACTGATCTAAACCATACATTGACAAGCAGTGACTGAGTTTATCGGCTTTCAGATTAATGTGTAAGTGGTTTTGAGGCGAGGTGCAAAAATTTGATGTGTGAGACAGTAATATTAGATCTAACTGTGTGTGCCTCTCAGCCACTGTGAGAGTTGACAGCCACATGGCGATATTTATGTCATGTAGCGTAAGAAACCACATAAGCAGGTCTTTTTAAATAATACACACAAGTGGGTGATGATTTAAGGAATGAAGTTAGCACAATGCTAATCCAGTAGCTGTAAGCTTCTATATAGAGTTATAGCTTCAGCCTAAAACTAAAGAAATAATTCTAAACATGCCTTGGCTGACTGATTGGGATTGACCACTTTTTTGACTAAGCCATGATTTTAAGTGCGTTTTCAGATGTAACATAGTCTCACCTGTGCTTGATTTGCATATTTACACTTCTTACAGTTCCAGTGGGTGGCACTGCTCGTGTTGTGGTGGAGTACCTCCAGAGAGCTGACTCTGTGGTTGCAGCTGCCCTGCTCCAGTGCATCATCACCAGGGGAACTTTCCCACATTTCTCCTGGTCCTTCAACCATTCCTCACTACCGTCAGAGGAGCATTTTCATGCTTTCAGCTCTCGTGGCAGCATCCTAGTACTCACAGAAATCAACTCTGGGAACTCTGGTTATTACAGGTGCCGAGCGAGGGACAGTTTTAACTCTGACTCAGCCTGGCTGGACAGTGAGGAGGTCCTGGTGAAGAGGACAGGTGAGATGGTGCAACCTTATAATGACAAATAGGCCTTGTATATCCAGCACTGTACAAAAGTACAAAAGGCACCTGCAAAAATAATATTTAAAAACCGTTTAGATGAGCAGTGCTTTTTCATACTAATATTACTAAATATAACAAATCAAACTGAAAAGAATCAATAAAAACAGTAAAAATTATTTTATGTTCAGCATATGTGTTTCTTGTGGAAGTCCAGTATTACTTGTCGTTCCCAGAAGAAACCTGGTCCTTCACTAAAATAAATCAGGAGCTGCTGATGGAATTTCACAAATCCAAACAATGGCTGGAAGAACCGAGGAGAAATCTAAAACTGAACCTGTGTTACATTTACATTTATGGCTTTTAGCTGATGCTCTTTTCCAGAGCGACGTACATCAGTGCTTAAGTAGTCCAGATCTGTTTCTTAAACCTATAAAGCTAAACTTAAATCAACGTCCGCTATTCAACCAAGTTACTGCACGCTCTGTACACCTAAACAACACCTGTCAAAGAAAGGTCAGAAGGTAAGACAAAAGTAAAGAAGAGATGGGGATAAGCGGGTTATATATATTTTTTTTATAGGTGCCTTTTATAGGTGACTTTTGCACAGTACTGTATATTAGCCTTGTAGCTCCGGGGCAAAACTAAGGTCTTGATTTTTTTGCCAGATCTCCTCATCACGTTCGCTGTATTACCTTCTCTTATAGATTTGGTGATGACGTCTATAGAGGTCATCGCCGTGGCTTTCTGCTGTTTCCTGTTATTGAATATTGTGGGAGGAGCTTTCTGTCTGTTCTGGGCCATCAACCACAAGAGTGATCAAGACGGTGGCCATGACCGTATGTGTCTAAGCCCTTGATAGTCATTTATTTTAAAAAACCACAAGATCTAAAAACCACAAGATCCACAAGATTTTTATCTTTTTCTCACTCTGTCTTTCTCCTTTTCAGGGGATGTGAACTGCTGTGAGGAGACCAAGTGAGATCTTATTCCATGTTTTAAACATAGTTCAGTCACGCTGAACTCTGTTGTCCTTTGTCAAACTAGCAGAAACATTTATGATTCGTGATTACAGACTATATTCCTCACTTTTTAGCACTGATATGGTTGGTGCCATGCTGGAGACTGGATCTGAACAACAACTGGACGAGATGGACACAGTTATAATGGAAGTAGAAGTTTAGAGTGAGGCACACATGCTCAACAGGTCAATTTACTTTTAGTTGAGTCACTTGTATCATTTAGTATTTGTATCATTTTGTTTCTTTCTCTCTCCCTCGCTCTTTCTCTCTATCCATCAGTCCATCCACCCAACCATCTATCCATCCATCTAGATATCTAAAGCTTTTTAACCCTTTGAAGTATATCAGTAAAGTTTGTTTTCAACAAATAAAAACAGTGTTAAACAGTCTAAAACCAGGATTTGCTGTCCTACGTCGTTCTTTACCGTGCAGGTTTTCACCACCCACTTGTGGGTGAAAATTGTCCTGAAAGTTCTCCATGGTATAAAGATTGTAGTGATTGTTTCTAAGAACTAAAATTAAACAATTTTGTGCATGTTTGTTCTTTATGGGCACTTGCATGTGATGGCATTTTAAAACCCCAGTAGTGGTTAAATGATAAATAAATAATAGTGAACACACCACAACATGAACTTCTTTCTCTGCATTTAACCCATTCACTGTCAAGTGCACCACGCATGTGAATACTCACTTACCTTTATGTGTGCATGAATGTGAACGCTGGTTCCGGTGGGAATCATAACTCTTTCGTGGAGCATTTGCAGAACAACGTGCGTGATTATACCAACCCTCTCGCTTCTGTCCACGCTTGGGTTCATCCATCCTGCTACATGGACAAACTCCTGGTCCGGTAAGTTCCTGTTCACCTCTTATTGTGACAGAATGAACAAGCCACTTGCGGTGAGCCCAGCGGACTGGTTCTCGCTGGTGGCGCTGGTGAACCGCCAGGGGGAAGAGATTCAGCAGCTGAAGCAGAAAGTGGCTGGCCTCCGCCAGCATGTCACGCTCCTACAACAGCCTCAGTCTCAACCGTCTGTCGTGACACCTGCGCCCCAGCCGGCTGTCCCATCCTCTTCATCTACCACTTCTTCATCTACACGTGATGTCATTACCTGAAAAATGGAATGGGATTGACGGGAAGTGCGATGTGTTTCTTACTAACCTCTCACTCCTTTTTGAGTTTCAGCCGGTGCGTTATCCCTCAAATCGGAGCCGCATCGCGCTTCTCGTCTCCCTTCTCACTGGGCAGGCAGTGGAGTGGGCTGCGGCAGTCTTGAAGGCAGATACAGATGCGTGTTACTGCTACCCCACTTTTACGAACCAACTGCCTTCCAGCATCCTGACAGTGAGGTGGAGGTCGCCTCACATCTTTACCATCTGCAGCAGGGAGACCGTCCGGTAAGTAAATACACCGCAGAGTTTCACACTCGCCGTCCAGACCGAGTGGGGCGACTCCGCACTCTGGACGGTCTTCTACAAGGGGCTGGCCCCTCATCTGAAGGACCAACTCACCAGGCGAGAGCTCCCGGATACCTTGGAGGGCATCATCCAGCTTTGCATGCGCATCGACCATCACATGAGCTCTCCCCCCAAGGCCATTCCTCGTACCCTGCTGCCAGCGAATCAGGCAGCTCCGCAATTGGTTTCCATCAGCTCCCCGGATCCTCCACCTCCGTCAGAGGCCCACTCAGGTTTGCCTATTGCGCCTCCCCCAAACACCACCTGTCTGCCTACTCCGTCTGGGAAACAGTCAGACCAGGTATTAACATCTCAGCCTCCCTGAGGCCAACCGTTTCTCGATTTACTATTCAAAGTCACATCCAACTCAGCTACAAACGAGTCAGTCACTGCTTTTGTTGATTCAGGAGCAGCTGGCAATTTTATTGACCATTCTTTTGCTGTTCAGTTGGGTGTGAGGTGTGAGGCATTATCTCTCATTGTTGTTGTTGTTGTTTTTATTCTGCTACAAACTGCACAATTATATCTATTACTTTTCTAAAATTGCACATATTTATTGATGCCCTGCATTTTTTGCACATGTGAACTCTGTTCTGCATCCTTGCACACCTCTGCTGCTTGAATACAGTACCTGTCAAAGTACTGTATTTATCCTAAATGTAGCCATTTTCATTTGCACTGAACGTTATCATGTCTCATCTAGTTGTATTGTTGCTCTTGTGTTCTGTGTTCTGTTCTGCACTTGTGTTCTGTTCTGTTCTGCTCTTGTGTTGCACCATGGTCCTGGAGGAACATTGTTTTTATTATGTACTGTGTATATGGTAAAAATGACAATATAAACCTACTTGACTTGACTTTGTCTATGTGAGCAACCGTGTGATTCGTATAAGAAGGTCCCCTCAACCCCACCAATGGAGGTATGTGTCTACAGACGAAAATCCGGCAGACTGTGCCACCAGATTTGTAGTTGCTGCCCAACTCTTAAACACCACTTGGCTCAGTGGACCTCCTTTTTTGAATAGGCCTGCCCCAGAATCCCAAGAACCTGACACTTACAAGCTTGTGGATCCAAATGGGGACATTGAAGATCCTGAGATTTCCATGCTTACAACATAAGCTACTGTTAAACAGCTTGGATCTCAACGTTTCTCTAAGTTTTCTTCATGGTGATCTTTGACGCTGGCCATAGCAGTCACATTCGTCACATTGTTCAGAGTTACCACTCTAATGAAGAAAAACTGCAAGCAGTGGCACTTGTGTCGGAAACATCCAACATTAATCCCATCTCTGTCAAAAGGTACCTTGCAGAACAAGGCTGTTCATGGGTCTTCAACCTTCCTCATGCTTCTCACATGGGTGGTTCATGGGAGAGGGTGATAGGAATAACTAGAAGGATCCTTGACTCCATGTTCCTCCAACTTGGGCTCTCTCAGTTAACACATGAGGTACTTACCACACTAATGGCAGAAGTGATGGCTATCATTAATGCCAGGCCTCTTGTGCCTGTATCTGCAGATCCAAATGATCCTGTTCTACTCGCCCCTGCCACACTCTTAACTCAGAAAGTGGGCATCCCATCAGCCCCACCTGATAATTCGGGTACCAAAGACCTTTTCAAGCAGCAGTGGCGTCAAGTTCAGCGTCTGGCGCAGACCTTCTGGAGCTAATGGAGAAAACAGTATCTCTCGTCTCTGCAGCCAAGAAGAAGGTGGCAGGGTATTCAACCAAATATAGAGCTTGGAAGTATCGTACTTATCAAAGATATAAAGGAATGAATGGCCCCTAGGTATTGTCATCAAAGTTTTCCCCAGCAGCGATGGCAAGTTTCGCAAAGTTGAAGTCAGAGTCTCCAGGAAGGGAGGGACTAAGACACTTCTAAAACCCTTATCTGAACTTGTTATCCTTCTTCCACCCCAGTAGGTTACTTGTAATTTGGTGATAGTAGTGGCATTCAATCATGCCAGGCGGGGAGTGTGCTGTCACGGGTGTACAGCGGTATTTGTTTGCCTTTGACTCCACCTAGTGGTGGTTTTTATGTAGTTGAAATTAGCACACACACGCCAAGCTACTGTTACTAAGTACATAATTATTTGGGTTGTGTGCTGTGTAGAACAAATATATGCTGCAGAAGTTCTTTTCATGTAAATGATTGAGCTTTATTTGTGTTTTAGTTTCATATATTTCCAACGTCATTAAACCTGTGGACAAAAGCAACTGTCTTCAGAGTCGTGATGGAAGAAATGTGTTGAGGTGTGTTGTGTTGTTGCTGTCAGTCCCCCTTTCTCAATACAGACACGAGAGAAAAGACAGTAAAGTGTGTATAAATATATATGTACATTTTAATAATTTTCTGCATTAATATGTAGCTAATACGCATACATCAATATATTAGAAGGCATATCACAGTCTTGGTTCGTAACAATTTTAATATACCCTGATGTCCATGTTGTGCAGTCATATTTACAGAGATTAGCCTCTCTGAAGCCTCTCTTTCTTAGAAGAAAGAGTCAGCAGTTAGGACCAGAGGGGTGTCTCTTTCTGAAAAGGCTTCTGATTGGACTGATTGGAACCTCCTACTTGTGTTGGTAGTAACTGCAGACACACACACACACACACACACACACACACACACACACACACCACACACACACATACACACACATACACAGGTCCCATGGGATTAACTAAGGTCCAGAGTTAAGATGAGTCTGTTTGGGTGTGTGTGCGCGTCTGGGGTTTAACCACCAGCCAAGTCCCAAAGAAGATTAGCAGCTTTTAGTGGAAGACACGTCGGACTAACAGCAACGTCCAACGTCTCTAAGCTATATATATAAAAACAAGTGTCGATTGATAAGTTAATGCTTCAGGGATTATGAAATGACTGATAGCGGAGTTTTGGTTTAGTGAATTGAAAGGGACTGCTGCATCCCATGATGCAGAGGAAGATGGATTTCTGAGCCTAGCAGGACGGCAGGCAGGCGTCTAATGGGGAGAGGGGCTCGGGCAGCACTCATGGGGCGCCCCCGAACCCCTCTGCTAAGGAAGGTGGGCTTCTGTTTCAGAAGAGCAATAAGTTTGCTGCATTTAGAATATCTTAATGCGTTTAGAATATCTGTGACAAGAATTTATTTGCAACTTTCTGAAAGCTTGATGCAATATTTTACCTGTCTTGTTCATTAGGTACTGCAGTATACAGGTCATATAGCATTTATGATTAGACTAAAATCATGGTGCGTTTTTTTACAGTACACGTTTTAATTGGAATAGTTCAGTGTTAACGTAATGACTATTCGTTAATGATGAATGACCCTTCTTGAAGTTGTCATTACCTGATTTTGAAGATGATTTTTTAAATATGTGATAACCTTTTCTAGACTGTCTCCTTATGTCAAGATACCAAAGGTGCGGTAGAACTTTGCTTCATCAGTTAGCAGTCAGCAGTACTGAAAATCCCAGTATTGATGTGTGACATGCAATTATGCAATTACTGTCATCTGTCTACACCTTTTAAAGCTCTGTTAATGAGGTTTTAGTCTGGATATCATTTTGATTTGCCCAGATGCAAAGAGCAAATAGTTTGAAATGTGTTTACGACAACTCTGACTCCATCTCAAGCTCAGCCACTAGCACTTCTAAGGAAACGTTTTGCTGCTGGTAATACTGCACAATTCTGGATTAAATGGGAATGTTTAAAAAAAAGAAATCACAGTTTCTACACATGATTTAATATGTGTAAGAACAATATGTGTATTTCTGAAACCCACAGTAAAACTTGCATTAATACAAATATGGATACCAGGAGCTCAGATAGCAATATAAACCTCTAGGCATTATTAAAAAATGTATAAAAAAACTGCTTTATAAAATCACTTCAGTAAAGAACTAAAATATCAGAATAATAGCAAAAACAAAAATCTGTAAAACCGATCCAAGAGAAACCAACAGGTGTGTCTTTTTGTGTGTGTGTGTGTGTGTGTGTGTGTGTGTGTGTGTGTGTGTGTGTGTGTGTGTGTGTGAGTAAACACTCAGGATTTTGTTAGTGTCATATATGTTTAATAAGTCATTGATATTAACACAGAATACACCTAAATGTAAAGTTTAGAATTGAGAATACACCTAAACTTTTTTTCCACTGTGTGCTCAATGAATCCTCAAACCACAGCATCAGATAAACTAGCACTGTTCCTCTGAGGAAAACGAGCGAACCTTACAAAATGACATTAGGTGAAAAACCTCTGACAGTAATGTTGGGTTGACATGATTATTTAACACTGTTACTCACTGGCTTTGGAAACATGCGTTTGTTTATGAGCGAGTAGGAACAGAAGACTGAATGATAGGGTTAAGGTAGCTGGGTGCAGACCCAGATGTCACTCTGTAGGCAAGAGTTAGTGACTTGAATTTAATTCAGGCAGCCACCCCAGAGCATGGGCGAGTGTGGTGTAGCACAGTCATGGGCACCACTTCTCTTTTACAAAGTGCCCATGACCCGCCACAGTGAGGTAGCTGCCTGAATTAAATTCAAGTCACTAACTCTTGTGCCCATGTACATGAAATTGGGTTTAAGATGGAATGCTCTTTGCACTAAATTGAGCAGACAGAAACATCTACAAGAGCCACCATGAGTTCTGAAGGCAAACCCCAGTGCACAAAGCAAGGTCCATAATGACATGGCTGGATGAGTTCAGTGTGAAAGAACGTGACTGGCCCACATAGAGCCCTGACCTCAACCCCACCTAACACCTTTGGGATAAACTGGAATGGAGATTGTGAGCCAGGCCTTCTCATCCAACATCAGTGCCTGACCTCATAAATGCTCTACAGAATGAATGGGCACAAATTCCCCCAGAGACTCCAACATCTTGTGGAAAGCCTTCCAAGAGTGGAAGCTGTTAGAGCTGCAAAGGGGGACCAACTCCATATTAAAGTCTATGTATTTGAATGTAACGGTCAGACATCCAAATACTTTTGTCCATGATAAATGGGTAAATAGATAGATATTTTTTTCTGTTTCTTCTATTATTGTTTAGATAAACTGAAACTGCACTGTCCAGATTATTAAAACCTTAAAACCACAATTATCATTGTAGTCAGTGAGTTCTCTTTGTCTAACTGTTGTATGGCCTGATCTTTAGGTAATGAGCTGTGGAACCAAAGCCTTGTTGCCTTTCTTTGTTTTCTCATTCTTTGCTACGCTTCCTTTTTTTTCTCACCTGCTCTCCACCCTTTCTGCTGTCGATGCCTGCTGTAGATCTATCAGGTCCAGAAGGTAGGATGTTTCACATCTGTGGCATAATTTTATTTTCCCTTAGTTAATTTACCCTGTGTACAGATTTAGCTAGAACACTAGATCATGTTTTGGTAAGTAGATGTTATGCCTCTCCTGTGTTCTATCTGTCGTGTGTACTTCTGTCCTCAGAAATACTATGGATTGGATAACTTGGACAACAAATGGGGGGACATTGAGCAGTGGATGGTATTATGAGCTTGTGGTGTGATTCTGTTTGCCTGTTAAGTCATGAAGCTAAAGCAGAATTTTGGGTCCATTTGAATTAGTGATGGCTGTTAATTTAGTTGTTACTCTTGAAAGTTTAATAACAGAGCTGTGCAAGTATTTATATGATTACCCTAGTTCATGGGTTTCCTATTCTTTGTTAAATGACAGATTAACTAATTACTTACAAAAAGTAAGCTTTTTTTTTTTTTTTTTTAAATCCACCTAAATCTTAGCTTGTAGTAAACAGTAGAAAATAATTGTCTGCTCTGACTGTAATAAACATTTTGGAGCAAGACGTACAGTATCGAGAGTTTCCAGTCCAATGTACTTTAGACAAAATACTCACTATAGGACATTTTTGTACATGTGTACGTAGTGCTGACACCATAATAACTACGAGATCTATAAATAGTCTTGTATAGGTTCATGAGGGTCTAAAAAATTGTAAATGCACCCTCAAGTGTACAACAGTTGTCATAAGGTCCACTGTACCTCAATAGATTTTTTTTTACCTGTAGTAAAAACAAGGTGTATGGAGTCTGCGCACTTTGTGTGTATACATAATTATGTTCCATAATTTTCTAAAGCTGCTCCTTTGACAATACTTGCCCAGTGGGGTTCCTCCTAGTGAAACTTTAGAACCCTAATGCTGAGTGTCATTGCGTTGTATATGACTATTAAATATAAGTATTAAAAAGCTGGGGATGTTATGGTTCTGTGATTATTATGGTACCCATCGAGAGTGTAGTCAGATAGGTTCTTATATATAACGAGTTCATGATTCTTATATAACGAGTGGAGGTAGCGCAGTGGGTAGGATACTTGCCTCCGGACCAAGAGGTCATGTGTTCGAATCCCACCTTCAGCATACCACCACTGGGTCCCTGAGCAAGACCCTTAACCCCAAAATTGCTCCAGGTAGACAGTCCACTGTAGTTAGGGAATGAAAGTCGTTTTGGATAAAAGCGTCTGCTAAATGCCGTAAATGTACCCATCCCTAATTTTGATGTTCCTGTTCTGCTTTATGGGCTTCTCAGTTCTATTGCATGCATGTTTGAGGGCTTTTTGTTACTTTCATAAGTTTAGTAGTAACATGATTTTGCTGGACCTGCATGATACACAGTCACACTGTGTTGGTACAGCAGTGAAAAGTTGTTCATGTTGTTTGTTCAGTTTATGCACTTGACATTTATTTATGTCTGATTTTCTGTTTTAAAAGTTTAATGGATAACAAAGAGTACTTTGTGCTACAATTCATATCTGCTTTGACTTTTTTCCCCTTCTCCTTGCATTTACGTCTTATATACACTCTTGCATTTTTCTTTTTTCTATTTATTTTTAACGTCTCGCCTTATAGGAGGACAGTGAGCGCTATACACGTCACTCACGAAGACATGGCTCGGTTTGTATCTTTCTATCCTTTCCCTTACCATTCATTCCAAATCTTCATTTCTTTCTTTTGTCACCTATTCGATAAATAATTGATTATATGGTGTTCACAAATAAATTCAATATACAGTGTTTTTTCTTAAAGAACGAAAAATGTTTGGAAACCAGTAGCCATCATTTATCATGTAATTTGCACAGTTCTTGTGTTTTTGTGTGTTTTTGATCCTTGTTAATGAGATTAGATTTTAAATATATTACACTGATAGCACAGCTAAATGACATGAGCTAGATACATTTGAAAAATAATAATTATTATAGTAATGCAAAAGACGGCCAGTCAGTTTTGTGAGGTTCATGTCATCCAGATGGGCATTGTTATGGATGGTGATTCCCAAGACCATCGTCAATCAGCTCAAGTCTAGAGGTGCAATGTGGAAATATCAGCAATAGGAGCAATATCAGCTCACTTTTTCCCCTACCATTAAATTCAGAATTTCACATGGATGCCTCCAAAGATTAACCACCATTTAGTTATGTCTAAACTGGCGATCTCATCAGAGACTCTTCACTAGACTCCTAAATATTAATAATAATTATAATAATAATTAATAATAAAAATAATAATAATTTGTTTATATAGTCCATTTTTAATACAGATATAGTATTAAAAAGACACCCAATTTATTATTCAAGTTTTCACTGAGAGACTGAAAAACAGAGCATTGCAGTAGCTAAGGCAGGAGGTTATGAATGTATGAATAAGTGTTTCTGCATCCTTCATGGACAGTAATGGGCAGGGTGAGAAAAAATGTGATTTTAACTATCATGTTGATGAGAATATGTAATGGCATGTTAAGTGTTAAATATAAGACCAAGATTCTGACCAGGGCTTGATGAGGACACTATACTGAAGCTAAGACTTTAAAAAGTTTAAAGTTTATGCCTTGATGCCAGTTAGTAGAAGTTCTGTTTTATCCATTTTTACCTTAAAGTTCGATCTCAGCCATACTTTACAATAATATTACTTTTACAGCCATCATTCAACAATAATATTTCAAATTTGTTAAATATGTATTAAGTATTTAGGCTTTAACTCTCATAGGTATACATAAACTCACTGTGGGAAAGTGTGCACTTACTTATTTTTGTTTGCCATGTTATTCAACTGTGGAGAAAAATATACATGTCTACTCTGTAACTGGAGCAGTTGGTGGCCTAGTGGTTATGGTGTTGCCCCTGCAATCAGAAGGTTATGGGTTCAAATCCCAGCACTGCTAATGTCATCACTGAGGTACCCTTGATACCACCTCCACACACTGCTCCCCGGGCGCTGTGTCACAGGCTACCCCTTGCTTCTTTTGGTGAATGGGTTAAATGCAGAGAAAGAATTTCACATTGTGTGCTGTGCTGTGGTGTGCTCATGAATGCCTGTAAAGGGCCACTTTACTTTTAACAGGAAAAATTGTACTCCCCTCAAATTTGGACATTTACAGTAAATATACTTTTCTGATGTTAGGTACAGAATACATATATACTTATAACTTATTTCATGTAGTGTAGTCAAAGGGAGACATTTCCTAAAGGGAAGCTGTTTTGTTGGTAAACCATGTATCAGCTTCAGAGAATCTTGACCCGGCTGCAACAAAGTTTAATATTTTTCTGTTTTTATCTCTCTATCTTTGTAGATGTCCGATGAAGAAGAAAGAACGTCAGTGGGGAGCAGGAGTAACCTACAGGTTAGTGTTTCTGTGGTTGTACCCAGTCTTAGAAAAGGTTGTTTATCTGAATGGAAAGATTAGAAAATCCGCTGTTGTATTAAGCCTGGTGTTTTGTTTTGGGTTTTTTTTGTTGTTGTTGTTGTTGTTGTTTACTTTTTCAATTCTTCATATTTTTCACTATTTTACTCCACTGACATAGAGATGACAAAACAACCACAATGTGCAACAAGTTC
>JBBPCY010102333.1:0-20308 GCA_037974405.1 Brachyalestes nurse | reverse complement strand
TTTTTTTTCTTTTTTTTTCACTGCTAATGGTCTCTATGTTCACAGGAATGGCAATTTTCCATTAGCCCTATCAAACACCAATATGCTGAAAATAGCAGGTAGGACACAAATATCCAAATGTTTAAATGAGTGAACACTACAGCCTTGGAGTACATACCAGACACAAAACCTTGTGTTGGGGAGAGAGTGTCAAATTTCTGATCATGCTTATCCCTCTCCTCTGGAGTTATTGCCCAAATACTACGGCCACCTGAATGGGAGACGGAGACAAACAAAAACAAGACAAAAACAACAACTGATGTCTGCAAACAATAAACTCTCAACACTTATTTGAATCCGGAATCACATGAATGTCATCCACACAGATCCACACATCCTCCAAGCTTTTCCACCAGTTACCAGTGCATTACTTATTTTAAAGCAACAGGAAAAGCTTGTTGTTACTAGCACACTGGAAATGACAATCTACTAAGGAACAGTTCAAATGTAGTGACATCATGATATGTTAACAGCAAGGTATTATTATTGTTGTTATTATGATTATGATTGTTATTCCCACCATTGTGATAAACTGAATAACTCTTCAAATAACCTTTAAGTTAACATTGCTCAACTTAAAAACGTTATATGAGAAACCTGCAGAAAGCTTTCAGAAATGCAACTACAAAAAAAGAAACATAATATTGGTTAATATAGTTTTTTCTGCCGCATTTCTGCACTTCTATGCTATAAAAAAAGGGGCAGATGTCACTATACTTTAATAAATCAAGAACTGTAAAAACAAGAATTTTGTCTTTTAAAGTGATTTTTAAAAGGTTAAAAACGTTAAAAGGTTCATTTTGATTTCAGGTTGAGTTCAGGTTTCAGGTTAAGCAGTGACCACACAAAACACTATATACTACTCTTCAACCAAACAAAAGTATTTTCCCATATGTTTAAATTCCCCAAACCACACATTTAAAAAACATTTATTAAAGCCACAAAGTGTTATCCACCATTCTTCTAGAGAGAAAAGCCACGTCAGCAAAATCTATCTTTCAGATAACAGTGAACTGGATCAATGAGGCTATTCCACCACTGACAGTGTGAGTGAGCAGTCCAGTGAGACAGGGCTTTATCGCCACAGTGCACCCAGGCTAGCATGGCATGTGCTTAATAAAGGAACATGTTCACCAAAGAGTGATGTAGCAACTGCACATCCGTATTTCATTTATTCACCTACACACAGCCTAAGTAAGGCACTCTCATGCATACAGATATAAGATGGTGGTCTTACTATTCATGACTGCAGGTGGTGGCAGGGGGTGACAGGAGGAAAGTGTCCTGGTCTTCGCCTCAGCTGGCTAGTTCAGGCATCTGCACTCCCCACACACACACACACACACACACACACACACACACACACAAAAGAAACATCCACCCATTAATAATGCAGGAGCAAGATTTTCTCCTTCTCCATCCTGCAGTCAGAGAGCGAGAGAGGTAGAGAAGAAGAAAGAGAGCGAGAGAGAGAGAGAGCGAGAGAGGGAGTGTGTGTGTGTCTGTGTTTGTGTGTGAGAGAGGGGGGGGAGTCAGAAAACAGCTCCTCTTTGGAAGAAGTGATTACAGTTTTAAATGGACTAGGTCAAATACAGTGTCGATGCCAGAGACAGATAACAAGGCTTGTTAAATTACATAATACCTTTAAATACTCAAGGTTCATATAAATGTGATATTTTTATTACACTTTATTAATGCTAGACTAAAGATTTATTTGAATGTTTAAGCTTGTAAAAATAAATACATAAATACATAGAAGAGGCCGATCCTGTCCTTTTGAAAATGCATGCCAATATTTGCAATGTACTCTGTAATAATAATAATAATAATAATAATAATAATAATAATAATAATAATAAAAAATATAGTGCCTTTGACAAACCCAAGGTCACTTTTGCATAAAAAAAAGACACATACAAAAACAGCCTAGATGTCCTTGTTTTTGACACACCAATGGGAGAACGGTACTGACAATTCATATGAAATCTGATTATTCTTTTTAAAACACAGCAGAATTAGTCATCATTCGTCATCATGAGTTTAAGACTGCACAACTGACGCTGCTCTCAGAATATAAAGGTGTCCAATGGTGCTGGGCAGTTGTGAGCAAACACTAACACTCATACTTGTGCAGTCAGCACACTCCTCCATGTATGCTCAATGGATGCCGTACAGTGCTTAACAGCAGTTTTAAAAAAATGCAGCAGCCAGCTTTGTGTGTCTTTTGGGACATAAAACCCCAAAGCAATCAAGAGAAGCTTTTGTCAATTACCTTGAAACAAAATAAAGAGACTACAGGATCATACAGATATGCCGAACATGTACCATCAGGTCATTATTTATATATACAGTAAACCGCTGCGTTCCAGTCCGCGTACAGTGAAAAACCGCAAATGTGTGATGTGGTAAGAAAAAAGCCAAAATATTTCTATTTTTTTTGTGTAAACACTAAATATGCCCCCAAATATGCACCCAAAACACTTTAATTTCATTTTAAGCTCAGCTTAATACTTTACCCTTAAAGAAAATGAAAAGGTAAACCCATATCCATACTGCACAGTGTACACTGAACTGCTGTCTCTTACAGTGCTAAAACATAAAATACTGACGTTATCCCTGAATAGACTGTCCTGTAATTCATGCACATGCATTTTTTTTGGTATGCACTAGTGATGTCCGGGTCACCCACGGTTACCCGCAGGTGCGGGCGGTTTTAGGGCAGACATTTAAACGGGATTCGAGATTTTAGTTTTCTCCTCGGGTCGGGTCTGGTTTCAGGTCATTATCCACGCGTATTTTTGCGGGTTGGGCGGGGCGTTTTGGATCTCCTGACGGGTCGGGTTGGGGCGGGTGTTTATATAAGCCGACCCGTGCAACACTAGTATGCACTGTCGTTTCTTAGGTATAAGCAGGGTAAATACAGTAATAAATTAATTTAATTTACGGTAATAAAAACAAAACAAAAAACACGAGAATGCTCCACAGGGGAAATTTTGGACTGCGACTGCCAGAGATGCGTCAGGGCAGCAGCCAAACATACACAACCAGCACAAGGACGAGTGGGCGTGGGGGATGTGGCCCGGATGACACAAAAGCAACAAAAATGGAGGATATCTGCAGTTTCCACATAGGTGTGGGTATTTCGGCGAACAATTATTAGTTCAGTTCTCAGAAAAAATCCACGAGAGACGGAAGTCTGAACCGCAATTAAGCGGGGGTTTACTGTACCTTCCTTTGGTCTTTCTGTTGCACAGACCAAAGACAGCAGACAAATCAGAGGCACTGTCCTAACATAAAGGATTAGCTATATCAAAACCACCTGGAAGCTGAAATAATACACTTGCTAATGTGCACGTGAAATATAATCTAATCCAACTTTATTTGTTTAGCAAACCAAAAGTGCTGTACAAGATAATGCACACAATACCTGACTGTGCATGTTGCATAATGCAGTGCAAGAGAGCTGCAGTCTAGAGGAAAAGAGAATGTGGTCCTACAGGACAGTCTTCTAGAAGCATGCTGAGATAAAGTATGATCGCCATCTGTTTCAAAATTTCTCCAGTTCATTCCTCCCTCTTAGTTCCTCCTTCTCCAGGGTTGTTTTGACCTCTGTTCAGAAGCAGGTGATTCCATACATATATCTTCCTGCACTCATATTTTGTCAGCAGGTACACTAAAAGCAAGCCCAACAAGGTTTTGAAAATCTAATCCAAAAGCTTAGCAAAACAGATATACTCTTAATGAAACTCTTAAATTTGACATTTGTCTAAAAATTCCTAAATCTTTCATTATTATTAATAGAGACAAATTGAAGAAAATTAGAAAATTAACTGAAAGAATCTGTGATTTTATCAGCCACAAATTATTCATCTTTTCATCTTTCCTTTCCCTCCATTGATCTACTGAGAGTCTTGGGTACTCCCTAATATTTATAGACTGGGTCATGGTGAATAAATTGGGTCAGAATGCCAAAATAATTTTGCACAGTCAACATGGTCTTTAAGGTCCAATGTACTTTGAATGAGTAACATAACATTTACTTCCCCGGGCAAAAGGAGTAGTTTCATTCTATAACTAGGCAGCATGAACTGAATGCAACTTAAAATTATAACTACAAATGTCAAATGTAGATTTATGTACAAACCAAATGTAGAAATACATTGTGCTCACAACACACACATATTTCTACAGATTTATAGCACACCCAACCTCACTAAACATGGACGCAAATAATAACAAATATTGACGAAAGCTGTTGGAAAACCAAGTATAACAGTCCACGGGTGATAGCTTCACCAGAGTTTCCCATCTTCATGACATCATGATGGAAAAAAGGCACTGTTAAAGCATTCTTCAATGCAAAGCAAAGAAAAGTTTGAAAGCCCCTTCTTCTGTTTTTGCATGCTATTTGCATTGACTCTTAAATCTGAAGAGCCGGATGGTCACAGGGCATGACCTAGATTCAAACATTAAAAGCTTACTTGATCATGCCTAGCTCAAGGCTTGTGAAAATCACCACAATTGTAGCTTTCATTAGCTTATGTTTTAAGACACTACTATGACCAAAGCATTGAACATCACAGGAATCATACTTTTTGTTCACATGATGAAAGCAAAACAAAACTACTAAATAAACACTGATTTCAAACACTGAAACGGGAGGGATTTAAGAACAGATTTAGACTGTGATGTCATCAACAAACACATCCTAACCTCCTGCTCCACCCTGCATGTGGCTGAGCAACCACAGAAGAATGAAGAGAGGAAGGCAGCAATGAAACAGGAAGTAGAAAGGGTCCAGAACAATGTGGCTGAACTCCCACCCACTTGTGGTTGTGTGGGTAGAGGAAGCTAAGAGCAGAATATACTGATCACAGATACTTACCTGACAAAACAGCTATATCATATACACTTTTGTCTGCAGTTAATTTTAAAATTATATAAGAACTGTTAGTAAGGTTTTATATGCTTAGAAGTGCTTATCTTTGCTCAATTGTCTTTGATTCTTCTGACAGAGCTTAATCAGAGACTACAGACTGCTTACCAAGCAGTTATGACTGAGAATATAGTCTGTGTTTGCAATTATTTGGCAAGATGCTCTGATAGCCAGTAATATGCTCACACTCACCTCTCATCTATGAAGACATACTTGGTACAGTACACACACTGATGAGTGTCATTAGAATACAAATTACAGAGCTATCTACCTTACACTAGGGAACACGTTTGCAAGGCTTTCTGGTCGAGAACAGGATCTATTTGATGAAGTAGCCACAGACAGTTGATGAGCCACAATTAATGGATAACAGTCTATCTATGATTGTAAACTAATCTGTAGGATATAGCCCTCCACTACCAGAACAGGAAATAAATGATTAACAATAATGCACTAATGACTGATTTCTTGTAAGCAACTATCACTTTCAAGCTTGTCTGGTGGTGTGTCTCATCCATTCAAATTACAGTAATCAAATACACCCCCGGTCCAGACCCCCCAGCAGTGAGTCTCCCAACATTAACATACTTCTGACACCCATGCTTGTAGGGTTGGGTATCGTTTGGGGTTTTTTTCGATACCGGTGCCAAATCAATACTTTTAAAACGGTACCGGTGCCAAAACGGTGCCTAAACCGATACTTTACAAACCATTTGATCCAGTCCTGATACACTTCCTCGTTTCTCAAATAAACCTAGCCCCCATTATCATCGCTATTTCCAGCCCTATTCAGACCCAGCTCACCCTGCTGCTCCCTTTCCTAGGTCTCCCAGCTCTCTCACACACACTACGATTGCGTGCAGTAGCGCGTAGTCTTATACACTACAACCACATGTATAATTAGACCCTTTGGAGCAGTGGATGGAGAGAGCTAGGGCTAAAGCTACTCATAGCCCAACTTCTCTCAATCCTGTCTCGACCAACAACCTCTCCTACAGACACATTCACCACTGCCACACACATTCCCGTTGTGCAAAGAGTCGAAAGAAACACGTCTTTGTGCTTCATGATCACTCTCAGCTTGCATGGCGGCGCCGCTGCGCTGCAAAGCTGAACCGGGAGACGCGCGAGTGTTAGACGTCCGAGCGTCTTTTCCAAAAGGCAAATATTGCCTTTCAGAGTCAGAATAGGTGAATAACATTCACAACAAACCATTGTGGGACTTTTTATTAGCCATTTTGGTGTTTTTTTCTCACAAATCTCACACGCTTACTCGCGCATTGTGAACTGAACTACGCTCTCTGGCTGTTCCCGCAGCAGTGACTGACTCGGGACTTGGTTCCCCTGCTGTTTACTCGAAACTTTGAACAGGAAGATGACGTATTTTTGGTCTTGAATTGAAGTACCACATGTCTGCCAACTCGTGGTAAGGAATCCAAATGCTATATCACATTGTAACTACAGTCTATTTTATTCATGATGACGTCTTGTCGCAATTCTGCTTAAAGGGTTAAGTGGCACCGAAATGAGACACCGGAACTCGCGTTCTGTTTCGGTCCGGTACATACCGGTTAGGTACCGAAATGAGACACCGGAACTCGCGTTCCGTTTCGGTCCGGTACATACCGGTTAGGTGCACCGGTTTTCGGTACCCAACCCTACATGCTTGTCTGCACACTGTCTTAAACAGCACCTTATAGATGGACTTAGTTCTATCACTGTTTCTGCTGAATCATTTTTAACATTTTTTTTCCTCAGCATATTAGGCCATATTTTTGATTGTTGTGACCAGTATTGCACATGAACAGTGCAAAAAAGGTTTTACTGTAAACACTTTCACAGCAAAAAATGTGTGCGATTAATTTAGATTAATTAATCAGAGGGCTTGAAATTAACTAGATTTTTTTAAATTACTTGACACACCTAGTTGAACTGTTTCCATTTTTTATGAATTTAAAAAATTGTCCGATAACATGTTTTCACTTTGTCATTATGGACCATTTTGTGTAGATGTCGTAAAAGAAAACTATCCTCAAATCTACTTAAGAATAAGTCTGTAACTTAACAAAATGTGGAAAAAGTGAAGGGGCATGAACTTTCTGGTGGCACTGTAACTCTGCCCCAGTGCTACATTATAATATTTAAGACTTAGCCAATTAAGCTTGAACCTGAATTGGTTTGTGGATTCTTGTGAAAGCCAATTGTTGGGTCGATGGACACCACAAGTTGACGTGCACCTGCATCTTAAAAAAAGCAGTTCACACATTTTATACTATACCAGATGCAGTTGATCAGCTAGACATATTTGTAGCTCATATTTTTATTTTTTAATTTATCTTTTGGACAATAAGGCTAACATTGCTAAAAAAAAAACATTACAATCATGTGGCAAAATTGTGTTGTAAAGAAAGGCTGCAAAGAATGGCCTCGGGACTTCAGGAGTAATTCACAGCATTAGAAGAGAACTGATTGTTTCTGATTGATGTTACTGACCTTTTTGTTGTATATTAAAGCAAGGAGAAGCTGCACGTTATCCTCTTTGTATAACATTTCCTCTTTGTATCATTCTAATCACCCTTCAAGTGTAATAAAATGCAATGTTTAACACAGGTGGACTATAGCTTTCATAAAATTAGCTTTTTTAATTAATATCAATCAAGGCATTTTTTTCCAAAACATCCAATAACAGTTAAACATTTAATCTAATCAGCAAATCAGATTGTAGAAGAATACTACAGAACTTTCTGGCTAGTAATAATTTTTCTGGCTTGGGTAGTGTAATATATATTTTATCTACATATAATGTTGCTAGGATGCAAGTCGGAGCTTGATCAACCCCAGCTGGGTCACCTGGGTGTGGATGTCTGATGTTGTGAGATTTGAAATACCCAACGAAGTCAGGAATCATCACTAATGATGTGTCAGAGCATCTGAAGGATGTCTTTTACCAATATAATATAATATAACATAATATACAATAAATGGAAATTACCAGTGACCTCCCAATATGATATCACAATGCCTAGGTGCCGATGCAATAGGTATGGTGATTTTCTTTACAAATATAAAACCTTGAACCACATAAACAGTGCTGACTTTTTGCTAGAGCTAGGGTTGCCCCGATACCGATACCAGTATCGGGTATCGGTCCGATACTTAAAATACTGATACTCGTGCTCGTACATGAATTGCCGATACCATGCACCGATACCACTAAACAATATCCTATTTCACTACATCAACGGATCACACTGGGCGGATGTGATTTGCTGTCCTGCCTGACTTCAATCTCTAGGGGGAGACAATGAACTGGAAACTTAGCGTCAGATATTCTATCCACGAACTAGATTTTTTTCAATAGGAGTAAGCAATGTCAGCGATTTGCAAATATTTCAAGATAAAATACGACGACAGGAGTAAGGTAGACTGTAAGATCTGTACTGCTACGGTGTCGAGGAGCGGAAAGGAAAGTACATCATTTAACAATAGCAATTTGATTAAACATCTGAAGACGCATCACAATGCTATGTACACAGAGTTGCTAATGCAAGACCACAGCAACCAACCTTAATGCACGTCTTTGTGTACGTGAAAGCAAGAGACTGTTTTGATACTTTCTTTAAGGATGTATTCACATATAGTCCTCTTTAAAGGAACCAAACTGAGTCCTCTAGAAGTGGTCCAAAAAGTGGACATACAGAAAGGGGACTCTGTTCTTTTCATGTTCACAGTGTGAGTTCTTTAGAAGGGGACTCGGTTCTCTTTCTCTACGTCATCTAACTACAGCAAGTCTAGAGGGCGAAAACAGTCCAAGCGAATCTGGAGCGCTTTGTGCTCATAATGTGCAAGTTTAACTGAACCGTGGCATGGACTTAAAGCAGAGATGTTCACAAGTCATTTTTTCATTTTTCTAAATGTTAAATATGAAAAATGTATATCGCACTGTGATATACTTCACAGTGAAACTTCACAGTTAGATAGGGCTCGGTGACACCTTTCCAACGACCCCTCGAAAACCGTTATTAGCCTAAAACCGTTCACCTCGGACAAAAGTAATGGGACACCAGGGCAAGGTGAACTGTTATTATGGCAAACAAGGCGTCGTTGGAAAGAGTGCAAGATATAAATAAATAATTCCATGAAATGAACATAGTTCACGAGTTATAACACCCAAGTCCGAGTCAAGTCTCAAGTCGTTGAGGGCAAATCTAAAGTCAAGACAAATGTCTTTGTTTGTGCGACTTAAGTGCAACTCCAGTTCGAGTCTCAGACTGGAGACCCCATCTCTGACTTAAAGTTTTGTTAAAACCAGAATGAAAGGATATGATATAAACAATGCAAAATAATTTCAAATACAACTGAATACATATTAACAAAAAGCAACATTTGCTGTTGCTGCTGCTGACAAAATGGGGTTTTTTTTCACCGCCTTATCATCTCAGGATGATGTCAATGAGGCAATACGTAAATCATGGCACAAAAGAATCATGATACATAACTGAATACATTTTTCCCCATCTCTATAAGATAGACAGGGGGTCCTCGAGTTACAAAATAGATCCGTTCCTTCAACACTGATGCAAGCCGAATTTTGGTGTTAGTCAATACAAACCCTAGCCTAAGTCACTTACCTATTCTGACAAGGTTGCAAAATCATAAAAACACAACTAAGGAAAACATTACTGTGTATTCTTCCACTGCGTGCTACCAATCTAGTTCGCCCACATAATTCGTAAGTACTACACTAACGGTGCAAGCCAAGTGGGAGTGCGAGTGGGAGTGAGGGTTGTCAACTCAAAACACTGTATGTTCAGACTGTTGTAACTTGAGGACCCCCTGTATAACATTATATTATACTGGAATATAACATAAGATACAAAATACAGCATTATACTTAATTTAATCACAATTAATTGCATAGTTTTCTGCGATTAATTACATCGTTATTCACAAGTTTAAATAATTAACTCCAAAGTAGTGTATTGGGCACTTCAATTTTTAAAGTACAGTACTGCTCTATGAACAAAAGTGCAATAACATTAGGTTTGCAAACACTTTAAACCAATAAGGTGCTTTTAACATTAGGTTTCCCTTTAACACGGTTACACAGTTGCAGTTCAAATATTTCTTGCAAACCTACACTTTATTATATATAATATTAATGTAATTAAACCAAATATAAAAACAAAGCTATTTGCCACTTCGTGTTTTATCTAGTTTGTTATAGAAAATCAAGTTACCTTACAGTCCAGAGCATTATAGCAGCTGCAAAGGCAGACCAACTCCATATGAAAGTCTATGTATCTGAATGCAATAAACAATATTTACAACCGAGGTAAAGACTTTTGTTTCCATTTCGGCCCGAGTGCTCCTTTGAATGTAGCTAAAACGAAATTTTCAAAATCATCTGGAAGTCCAAACATGTTAGGCCTGATGTTCAAGCCAGTCAGGAAAACCCAACAAAAAACTGCTTTACTATACAACCTTCAAGCCTATATATCATAATCTAAATCTGAAGAGATCAATTTCTGAATGTGATCTTTAACCTGCACCAATGCCAGGGCCACTTACCGCTTTTCTGGTTTACTACTACTACATATGAAATCATAAGCTTTTTGTATCAGTGGTTTCTGGCCTGAGGTTACAGTTAGGGGTCTTTTAATGTGTAGTCTAGAAATGTGTAGAACCAGGGTCAGGAAAGATTTGCAACAGAATCCTGTTGTTCATTAATACAAAACAAGTATGGCAACCTTAACAATATGACAACATGCATTTTACTGAGTTTGCAAGTGTTGGATAAACAGGGCTTGGAGGGTGAAAGCACTTTCAGGACAGAGGAAAGCTCCCCACTTGCAGGTTTACTGGGTGTGAGCTGCTGCAGCCTGTCATAACCATGTGATGTATTACTCCTCACGTATATCATGAAATTGCTCGTAACTATTTCTAATCTGTCCAATCCACTGTGCTGCTGCAAGCCTGAAAGACTAGTTTGCAACTTGCCTAGCAGGTTCCTTAAAAGAATCTGAGTAGACTCCTTGATGAAACACTGCGAAAATTCACCTTCTAAAGAACCAGTCTATCTCCCTGTCAGTGACTTCATGTATTTAGATACTTAAGTTTTTTCTTTCACGGTGGTTTGAGGTTATTTGTCAGCTTAGCTTCTTCGATATTTCCGTTAAATTATTTCTGGAGCCCTGGCACCATTTAAGGTGGAACGGAAAATCGAATGAGCAGTCAACTTCGCCTTCATCATTGGTCACAAGTTTAATAGTGTTAACTACATCGACTATATCGAGGGTTGCTTAGATATGTCAAAAAATTACGGATACGTAGAAATCATAACTAAAAAAACCTAGCTGAAATATTTGAGTGTGACACAGCTGCTACTCACATTACACATCCAAAGAAAAACGGCCATAACTGTTAGGGCGTAATCCCGTGGAGGCGTAAATGTCCACTTTCAAAGTCTCTTAAAGTACTGCTGTTACGAGCGAGACTGTAACCGTGAGAAACTCAGAAGTTTTTCTGCTCCCAACCTGTTGCCTACACTGCTGTCAGACAAACAACATGGCCGACTCCTCGGGCCCCTTTCCGCACCGCACATTTTCGTTTTCTCCGCCCATATTCAGATAAACCCCGCCCCCCGTGCGACTCCTGTTCTATGATTGGTTAGCAGTACTCACTCACACCCACACTCAGTCCGCCTATGTGACTTAAAGGCCAATCCCAGTGTTTAGACCCAAGCCGGTCCCGGCCAATCCCAGCTTTAGACCAGAGACGGTCCCGGCCAATTAATTCACTGAAGCGCATCAATATTTAATTATTGATTTTTTAAAAATTATTATTACAGCATTTCCAACACCTTTCACAAACAGGGAAATCTCTTAATCTCACCTAGTTATCCAGTCAGAATCACACACAATATGGAAAAAAAGTATTGGGGCGCCTGACCATTATCTGATGATCTGATGACCATGATCTGATCCTGTTCTGCCACAACAGTAGGTACTGATGTTGGATAAATAGTTCTGGAACATGAGAAGCGGAACCATTATAGCAGCAGCAAATGGGAACCAACTCCATTTTAAAGTCTATTATCTGAATGCAGTGTCATTAAAGTCCCTGTTGGTGTAATGGTCAACCACGCATGCACGCACGCACCCACCCACGAGCACAAAAACACAAAAAAGCAATGAAATAAAAGGATGAAATAAAAAATAGTAGATGCCAGCACTAAGTAAATAATGCGTAAATGCGAAAATAATGCGTTAACTTGCCTAGCCCCAATTAGTACTGCTAATACAGTTCAGTAGCAGTTTGTTACTTTTGACAGAAGAATCCCGTTCAACTGAACATGCATGTTAAACTCCAATGTGACCCATTTAGCTGGACATGAGTTAAACCACCAAGCTAATGAAAGGGCAATAAATATCATTTCTGCTGTTTCTGCAACCATTCTATGGCCCTAATACAACTGCCAGGCAATGAGATCTATTCAGTCGTGCTAAACTGATGACAAAAGCATGCGTTAGTGGAATGTTCCATCATTACAATACTCAGCAAAGTTGATGCAAATACAACTTCCCCACAGCAATACAGAAATTCTGACTGCTAGCGTAACAGTGTGCACATCAGTAAATGAAGCCATAATATCTTCATTCTAGCATAAACGTTAGCTTTGTCGCCTCCCCTGCATTATGAAGTAGTGTTAAAAAAAAAAAAAAAGAAGAAGAATTCGAACAGCCTACCCACAAGTGTTCAGCCTAAAGCACATTTAGATCCTCCCACCTTCAAGACATGTCAGAGGTGGGGTTTAATAGTCTTTAAACTGGAATATCCCGCTAAAGAAAGCAATGGCACCACCGTAGGAAACACATTATTATATTTACAACCGAGGTAAAGACTTTTGTTTCCATTTCGGCCCGAGTGCTCCTTTGAATGTAGCTAAAACAAAATTTTCAAAATCATCTGGAAGTCCAAACATGTTAGGCCTGATGTTCAAGCCAGTCAGGAAAACCCAACAAAAAACTGCTTTACTATACAACCTTCAAGCCTATATATCATAATCTAAATCTGAAGAGATCAATTTCTGAATGTGATCTTTAACCTGCACCAATGCCAGGGCCACTTACCGCTTTTCTGGTTTACTACTACTACATATGAAATCATAAGCTTTTTGTATCAGTGGTTTCTGGCCTGAGGTTACAGTTAGGGGTCTTTTAATGTGTAGTCTAGAAATGTGTAGAACCAGGGTCAGGAAAGATTTGCAACAGAATCCTGTTGTTCATTAATACAAAACAAGTATGGCAACCTTAACAATATGACAACATGCATTTTACTGAGTTTGCAAGTGTTGGATAAACAGGGCTTGGAGGGTGAAAGCACTTTCAGGACAGAGGAAAGCTCCCCACTTGCAGGTTTACTGGGTGTGAGCTGCTGCAGCCTGTCATAACCATGTGATGTATTACTCCTCACGTATATCATGAAATTGCTCGTAACTATTTCTAATCTGTCCAATCCACTGTGCTGCTGCAAGCCTGAAAGACTAGTTTGCAACTTGCCTAGCAGGTTCCTTAAAAGAATCTGAGTAGACTCCTTGATGAAACACTGCGAAAATTCACCTTCTAAAGAACCAGTCTATCTCCCTGTCAGTGACTTCATGTATTTAGATACTTAAGTTTTTTCTTTCACGGTGGTTTGAGGTTATTTGTCAGCTTAGCTTCTTCGATATTTCCGTTAAATTATTTCTGGAGCCCTGGCACCATTTAAGGTGGAACGGAAAATCGAATGAGCAGTCAACTTCGCCTTCATCATTGGTCACAAGTTTAATAGTGTTAACTACATCGACTATATCGAGGGTTGCTTAGATATGTCAAAAAATTACGGATACGTAGAAATCATAACTAAAAAAACCTAGCTGAAATATTTGAGTGTGACACAGCTGCTACTCACATTACACATCCAAAGAAAAACGGCCATAACTGTTAGGGCGTAATCCCGTGGAGGCGTAAATGTCCACTTTCAAAGTCTCTTAAAGTACTGCTGTTACGAGCGAGACTGTAACCGTGAGAAACTCAGAAGTTTTTCTGCTCCCAACCTGTTGCCTACACTGCTGTCAGACAAACAACATGGCCGACTCCTCGGGCCCCTTTCCGCACCGCACATTTTCGTTTTCTCCGCCCATATTCAGATAAACCCCGCCCCCCGTGCGACTCCTGTTCTATGATTGGTTAGCAGTACTCACTCACACCCACACTCAGTCCGCCTATGTGACTTAAAGGCCAATCCCAGTGTTTAGACCCAAGCCGGTCCCGGCCAATCCCAGCTTTAGACCAGAGACGGTCCCGGCCAATTAATTCACTGAAGCGCATCAATATTTAATTATTGATTTTTTAAAAATTATTATTACAGCATTTCCAACACCTTTCACAAACAGGGAAATCTCTTAATCTCACCTAGTTATCCAGTCAGAATCACACACAATATGGAAAAAAAGTATTGGGGCGCCTGACCATTATCTGATGATCTGATGACCATGATCTGATCCTGTTCTGCCACAACAGTAGGTACTGATGTTGGATAAATAGTTCTGGAACATGAGAAGCGGAACCATTATAGCAGCAGCAAATGGGAACCAACTCCATTTTAAAGTCTATTATCTGAATGCAGTGTCATTAAAGTCCCTGTTGGTGTAATGGTCAATCACGCACGCACGCACTCACGAGCACAAAAACACAAAAAAGCAATGAAATAAAAGGACTAAATAAAAAATATTGTACTTGTAACCTGCTTTTAAAATACTGTACTTTTAACCTGCTGTTAGTACAGAATCTCACACAATATGGAAAAAAAAAAGTATCGGGGCGCCTGACCATTACACCAACAAGGACTGTAATGACATTGCATTCTAATACATAGACTTTAATAGGGAGTTGGTCTTCCATTTGCAGCTATAGCAGCTTCCACCCTTCTTGGAAGGATTTTCACAAGATTTTGTAGTTTTTCTTTGAAAAATCTGTGCCCTGTTCAGGCACTGATGTTGGACGAGAAGGTCTGGCTCGCAATGTCCGTTCCGGCTCATGCCAAAGGCCGAGCTGGTGAAGAAAGTCCAGGGGCCTCATTTATCAAGCGTGCGTAAGCACGGATCTGTGCGTAAAGCACGGATCTGTGCGTAAAGCATGCGTACGATCGTTTCTGCGCAAAGTGTGGAGTTTATGAACTTGTACTTGTGCTTAGAAATGTGCGTAAATATACGCACACCTCTGTCCACGCACAACACCCAGTGGTAGAATGGCGAAACTGCATCTGTTTTAAATGTCATTTTGATTCATAATTCATAAAATTGATTCATCTATTAATTAGCAAAATTAGCATAAGTTATGCGCATAATAAAAGCATACATGGGACATGTGTTTGAAAAATTAACATGGCTCATCCTGTACTGCTTGAAGATTTAGCAAACCACGCACGCCGCAGAATTCAGAGAGCGAGTATTCAGAGAGCGAGTATTCAGGGAGCGAGTATTCAGAGAGCGAGTATTCAGGGAGCGAGTATTCAGAGAGCGAGTATTCAAGGAGCGAGTATTCAGAGAGCAAATATTCAGAGAGCGAGTATTCAGAGAGCGAGTATTCAGAGAGCGAGTATTCAGAGAGCGAGTATTCAAGGAGCGAGTATTCAGAGAGCAAGTATTCAGGGAGCGAGTATTCAGGGTGCGAGTATTCAGAGAGCAAATATTCAGAGAGCGAGTATTCAGGGTGCGAGTATTCAGAGAGCAAATATTCAGAGAGCGAGTATTCAGGGAGCGAGTATTCAGGGAGCGAGTACTCAGGGAGCAAGTATTCAGGGACCGAGTATTCAGGGAGCGAGTATTCAGAGAGTGAGTATTCAGAGTGTGAGTATTCAGAGAGCGCGCTGATTTGTTGCCGAAAGTACAGAATGGTAACGCTTTCCGAGACAAATATTGCTCAATTTGTGTCATGATTTGGGACCTATGCTACAGCGTGAAACAAAACGCACCAAAGCCATATCTATTCATATCCAACATGAGCCTAAGAATTTCATTACGGGTAATGACGCTACATTGTTATCTGTATATGACAATAAAACATGAAACTTGAAATGTTTCTTTAAAGGGAATGTTAACACCATATATGGTTAATTGGGGGCATTTCAGAATGCAAATTCATCTGTGCGTGCTGGAGCACGGTGATTTAGAAGGTGTGAGATTTATCACTGGCGTGTGTAAGACCACCTAGACACCGTGTGATGAATCTCACATTTTCTGTACTTACGCACATTCTAAACTTCACTCGTATAATAGAATTTAGAATCATTTCTATGCACTCTTGATAAATGAGGCCCCTCTAGTTCTGGACTCCAGCAAGACCTGGAGGTTTGTCAGCCTGCCTGGCTGCCTGCCTGTTTGAGTTCCAGAGTTGAAAGTCTGCTCCTCATTTTTTTCCGCTTCGCGGAGGCAGCCAGGGTGCCCCATGGTGCACGGAAGGGGAGGCATCTGCAGAAAGGATGCATACTACAGTTTGACTATTGAGAAGCTGGGGAAGTGTGTCCACTGTGTGTCCCTACTTTCAAGCGGAGAGGCCGCGAGTTGGAGTGGGGTAGCAATATTGCCTGTAGGAACAGAGTGTGAGTGTGAGGTCCTGTTCACAGGGTCAGAATGCTCCAGTGGCCAAGTTCAGATGTCCGTAGCTCCCAGTATCCCCCGAGGGTGCACGGGAAATCTGTGGGCGGACAGGTATGGATCACTGACGAGAAGGACAGGAGTCTGATTAGCTCCACACAAATGCACCATACTGCCCCACTGCTCTAATAGGCAATTCTAAAAATAGATTCGTATACACTCCCACTCACAGCCAAGAGTGGTTCTGTGGCTGAGTATGCTGGTAGACAACACAGACGGCTTTAGGGCTACCGGAATGCCAGGTCACATGAGAATCAAATTCTGGCTGACGCACAAGTCTCATACCCAGACGCAAAACCCTCAAACAAACTACCTTTAAAAACGCGCTCGTGTGCTCTCGCGAGCAGTGTGTTGCAACATGCCCCTGAAACGCAGGAACTGGATTATCCTCCACGGTTAGGAGCATCCTCTTAATTTGACAACACTCCGCTGAGAATTCACAGCTCAAACCGCTGCAGCCATATTACACGGTGACTCCCACCCTAACAAGCCCATGGCTTCCAGCCAGACAGTATTAAAGACTCTCCTGTATGGAGGGCAAGGCTAAAAAAAAAAGCAAAGCAAAAATAACATAAGGGGAAAAAAGGTGGAAAGCCGGTATGGCCTTTATTTTCTTAGCTGTTGCATTTCTGTAAGTGCCCCCATGGCTGGAAGCAGCCAAAAATGAAGGGGAAAACTCTATTGGAGAGGGCCCTCTCACCGCTGGTGGTGTCATTAGTAATCTGACCATTTACTACTTCACCCGTCTAGCCCCTTTGGCCCTGGGGTCAGGTTCTGATTAGCTTCGCTGCGGTGACTTATCAGAAGGGTCGCCACTCCATTTCCACAAGAACAGATACATAATTCAAGTCATGGCATTTCTAGCCTGATTCGTGTCATTCCCATGCACTGGCAGTTTTTTGATCACACAAGACTAAGTGAATATCACCAGGACATGCTGACATTGATATATCTGCCGCTAAGTAAGTCAGTCTTGCAGAAAGGTAGAAAGGGATGATTTCACATAATATTAAAAAAAAAAAAAGGCCAAACCGTTAAAGTGGAGGGACTTTCTTCCAACAAAGGACTTTCACTATTCCAGAACTCTTTATTCATCCTTTTCTCTCTACTATGAAACTCTGGCAGGGCATTGCTTTCTGTCGCCCAGACTCTCTTTTTCCAATCATTCGCTTCAGTGCTCACCTGCTGCCAGTCTTGCAGAGGCGAGGCACAGCCCTCATCACCGCCGTCGTCTTCAACGTCACCACCATATTTATCACAGCACATAAGTTCATTATGGCACTAATTTGCACATATGTTGTTTTCGAACCACCACACTATCACACCTCCAGATGCATTCAGAAAACACTCATAAGACCAGTATTGATCTGAAGTCATTTGTCCAGATAATCAAGCTCTGAATTGCCTGACGGCAGGTTCAAGACCCAATTTGCAACCAGGCCTGAGGCGAGAAATCCAACAATCAAGTTCATTTCTTCTGCGGGGGTAGAGAACCCTGGTCCTGGAGGACCAGATTCATCTACCAAACCTGCTTATTAGCTAATAAGTTGAATCAGGTGTGTTTGAGTAGGCAAATAAATCAAACTGGGCAGGAATCTGGCTGTACAGGACCAGGATTCCTCACCCCTGATCTTCTGCAAATAACACATCAGGTTAGGTTTGCTAGCTTATTGTGAGGTACTTCAAAGAATATATGATTCATTACTAGATAAAACAAAGTGCAGAATATAATTATTGGCTTAGGTAATGATTAATTGTGTAATTATGTAACTATATTTTCATCATAATGCAAAGTTTAAAGAAATCTTGACTATTATGGATGGGAGCTGCCAAAGCACAGGCAGAGCTGGCTGGGCTGGAAGCATGATTATATATCCAGATGGGGGTTAGACAAGCATTAGGGCACACTCCAGCTGCTGCCACAGAGGACAACCGGCTTTCCAAACACCTGACAAATATCTCCCAACCAATCTAGTTTAAAGAGAACCAAAAGAACCAGTGCTTGCTCCTCATCTTCAGTTTTCATAAAGAGTCCTACAACCAATGACAAGAGAGAAACGCTAACCACTTCTTACCTTTGTAGAAGTACCTTTATATTTCCTTGAAATTCTTGCTAGCTTAATATGGGAATCAATAGATAATGTAAGACCAAGTTAACTGAGGTGTCTCCACACTGGATTTAATAAAATAAAACGCACAGACATCCATTGGTACCTTTCAAACTGTTGTGATGCTATCTGCATATGATTGCTTGTACGAATGGACACACTGTTTGCAATAATAATAAATAAAGTGGCCCTTATAGTCACGCGTGAACACAGCATAGCACACAGTCTGAACAATGTCAAATTCTTTCTCTGTATTTAGCACAATCGCCAAGTGAAGCAGGGGGCTGCCACCAAGGAGAGGCACCCGGGGAGCAGTGTGTGGTTATCACATTTAGAACCCAATGAACAGAACCAAAATGTAATTATTTTACAGGGATTACTTGTCATTTTCTGTTCACAATCTTGATAATGACTTTGAATTCAGAACATTCGCCCCTCGTTCTGTCCCTCCTGTATGTCCTCCTAATCCTAAACTTTGGATTTAGCATGGACCATCCCACAAGGCCGCAAACATTTTTGAAGGTCTTTTTTTTTGTTTTTTTATTGGCTTGTGACGGTGTACCAGACCGCCTCATCAGCCCCCAGCTGTCTCACTGGCTGGGTTGAGGCCTGGGGGGCACCCCATTCATCAGACCACCAGCATCCCATCATGATCCGTTTCAGCTGCTAACTCCAACACACGTCGAAGCAACATCTGGTGCCATTTGGATGACAGATTCGTATCCTCCAGAAATGTTCTCTCTCGCAGTTTTGCAGCGAAAGCCTACGGTGCCGCATCCTGCAAACGCATCTGAGGGCAATATGAAAATTGTATTCCACTTTTTTGTAGAGTGCATCAAAAAGCATAGCTGAGTCTAATGTGCATTGATTTTTGCTGTAAATGATGCTGTGGGTCATCACATCCTGCCCTCGCGTCAGTCATGCAGATCAAGGAAGACTATTGCTACTTTGCCACAGCAGGGATGAGTAATTAACGCTGATGAATTTAGTATCAAGCTGGATCATTAGTAGATTAGTCTGCTACCAGGGATGTCACACAATTTAAACAATCAATTAAATTGATTTGTTTAATGAATTATGAATGATTAGTTGGGTGTTTGTATGAAAAACACAGTTAAAATCTTTCTTGCAATAAAAATGAGTCTGATGTATACATTTTTGCCTTGTATACACATACTTTTACATATTTTGACATTAGAGGCGTGAACCTTCACAGGCCTCACGATTCGATTACGATTATCATGTCAACTATTCGATTCGATATCACGATGCATCTCATCAATTTTCTACATTACTTCACATTTTTATGTTTTCATATACAAGCAGTGAGATGAAAGCTCCCGTTTTTATTCAACAAAAACGGAAAATGTGAACAAAAATGTGACCATTATACTAAATTGTAAACAGAAATAAAGAATATAGACATAGCTCATCAAAATGTAAACAGAATTTGTGCCCATAGCATTAAATTGTAACCAAAATAAGTAGTATAGGCCTAGCCTACATCTTCAATGAATATGGTCAGTC
>JBBPCY010102272.1:0-20325 GCA_037974405.1 Brachyalestes nurse | reverse complement strand
TCAGATGAAACATAGAATGTGTTTTACAGTTTTTAAAAGTGTGCATTTAATTCAGAAGAGAACAAAAACTCTCATAGATGCGCTAACTAAAATCAGCATAATCTTACAGGTGTGTTTTTACTTCTTTTTTTTTTTTTTTTTTTTACCATTTTTTGATACTTAGGACCCTGAAGGCCTATAGTGAGAGTACACCACTGTTCACAATATAATTTTGTGGTCAAAGTGCTTTATTAGCAGCTTGATTAATGTTACCAAAGTCCATTTTATCAGCTGTTCAGAAGTGATTAGAGCTCACCCACTCCACATTAGCAGTTGACAAATGAAATACACAAATACTGTCCACAGCATAATTCTGGGGTCCAAAATTAAAACAAAACAATATAGATACAATAAAATTTGTTTGGGATGGTTTCATGAAGACAAAATCTCAAATAATGAGATAATTTAACACTACAAATACAATTACAGAATCATTACACAGCAAAACATGCATAAACCTGAAGCAGCTGCAGTTTTAGAAAAAAAACCCATCTTTACTGTATATACAAACTTGACTGTTTTTTACATATTTTACATTTTCAAAACATTGCTCAGGCAAACAGACGTGTTCTTATTGAACAACTCCTGCTGAGCCGGACTGCATGATATATTGTTTAGTCATTTGGAAGCATGGCATTGTCCAAAAGGTCTTGGTATGCTGAAATATTAAGATTAAGCTCTTCACTGGAAGTAAGGGGCCTGAAAAACAGCTTTTGTCCATATTGTGTATTTGAATAAATCATTAAATGTAATTTTAAAACAGGCAGATCTTTTGTCATGTAAAATTATGGCTTTAATTTTAATTTATTGTGAGGTGGTGACACTGTTCAGCAATATGTATTTTCACTGTAAACATGAGAAACAGACTGAAGCAAATCTTCATTCTCATGGTCAATCCTTTTGTGTGCTCATTCGTCTCTGACAAGAACATTCATTAGTCAAATGATGGATGGACTCCGTGACACGTCTGCGGAAGCACCAGTTAATTGGTAATTAAAACACAGCAATCCCATTGGTCCAACTTAGCAGGATTAATGAGAGTCTTCAGTTCATATCCGTCAGACCCCAAACAACCACTCAACCCACCTCCGGATAATCCAGCAGAGGTGAAAAAAGGCAAACATTTCCTCAACTGTTTCATCTGAAGACCACGCAGAAATGCATGTAAATCTATGGAAATTAGGAAAAATAAAGAGCTGAACTGAATTTTTCCTCCCTGTAAGCCCAGAAGGACAGAGTGTGAAGATGTGTCATCAGACATAAGAAAATCTCAGCACAGCCAGTTCTGTACTCTGAACCAGGCATAGATTTGCATCTATTGGTTCTTATTCATCAAACAAAATCCTCTGGGGCTAGTCTATTTTTAATAACAGCACTCTACCGTTCACACAGAAATCTCATTCAGAAAGCTGAAAAACTTCATTTTGCTTTGTAATTTTGTTGCATGATAAAATTACATTCCAAATTAATATAGATATTATTACATAGTTATTGCTATCCTTGGTAAAAAAAAATCATGGAAAATGTCTTTGTGATTAAATAGCTAGCTCAGTCTCACTCAATCTGAAATTATGAGGGGAAAAAATCCTTCTTCTGAGAAATCAAATCCCATATTAATGTATTTTTAAAAACCAAAACACAATGATTGGCACCCCTGCATTCAATGCGTAGTGTGACCTCTCCAAAACACTGGAGAATATAGAGCAAGATTTTTGAGACTACTCCTCAAAACAGAGTCTGTCCAGATCTGAAGACCCTTCTGGACTCTCCTCTTCATCTTACCCATCAGGTTTTCAGCAGGATTTAGGTCAGGACTGGGATGCCCATATCAAATGTTTGATTCTATGGTCACTGAACCACTTTTGTGTGAATTTCAAATATATATTTTGGATCATTGTCCTGCTGAAAGATTCAGTCATGACCCAGTTTAAGCTTTTTGGCAGAGGCAGCCTGATTCTCTCCCAATACTTTATTGAGTCCATGATGCCATGTACCCTAACAAGATTCCGGAGCCTTTAAAGAAAAACAGCCCCAAAACACCAGAGATTTTCCACCATATTTCACAGTGGAATGTTTTTTTTCTGAATTACCCTCCTTCTTTTTACTTTAGTATCACCTGTATCTGGTTCCAGTGGCATTCAGAAAACTCAGTTTGTGATTAGACGAAAGAAAGGCCTCTGTAAACATGAGGCCTCTGTATCAGGTCATATTCATACTCTACTGAAACAAGAAGTCAGTGATGGCTGCTTAAGTTCACCTTGGACTTAAATAAAAGTTAAATATAAATGAAGACGTTTTAGTAACATTTTGCTCAAAAGAATGAGTAGGAGTGCCAGTAATAGTGTTGTTTTTTGCCTCCTAGACTAAAAATTACTTCAGTCAAAGGCTAGAGTTTTATATAATACTGAAACTCCAGATCTTCTAAGTAAGCCTAAGACTGCGAGATCTGATTTTGTAGGAGCTGAGCAACTCATACAAGCAAGAAAAGAAGACATGAACACAAAGAGATGATCATTAATAACCCTTTAATTTACAGGAATCAAACCTTAACGCAGAGGAATAAATACTCAATCAAAATACATTGTCTCCTAAAACAAATAATAAATAGAGCAACATAATAATCTTAACACTCACTTCAAATGAAGTTATGACTCATCTTCTCTAAAAACTCTTGCTGTTGGGATGTGTTGAAAGTCATTCAAGTAGAAATGCAGAGAATGTAACGCTACAGAAATCCATCACTCAGGGGCCTTATAATAGAGGAACATCATTCCAGACACTTAGATTGTTTTGTGCTCAGGCTCAGACTGTGGTGCACATTGTGTTCGAAAAGTGTGAGTTTACAATGAAGCGTTTCACAATGAGAGTCAGATAATGGTCTAAGATGAGTATGTTGGCTTTTTTTTTTTTTGACAAAACGAAAAGATATGTGAGAGCTACTTTGACACCGAAACACCTGCGATGTTGCTTTAGGACACATTTTCAGTGAAAATCATAAATGTTCCAAATCCAGTTTCAGAAAAAAGCAAGTGAAATGCAAACAGATAACATTTAAAAGCTGTGAAGAGGTGCCTAAAAGTAGAAGAGCCTTACATTTCCTCTCCCTCCAAATCCCTACACCTCCAAAAAAGGGCCATTATCTCATGATTACTATTATCAAACTACTGAATTAACAAAAATCATCCACCTGACACATGCCTTTCCCTTCTGTTAATGCTGCCATTAAGTCATTCAAGATTTTGCTGTTATATAATTAATTTATCACACATTATTATAATACTCAATGCTAGCTAGAAGTAATTTTTATTTTGTTTTATTTTTAATATGGATGCATCGATACCACTTTTCCCTCTTCGATATCTGATATTATAAAGTATCTGAAAATACTTGTATCCTTACCAGTGCTATCAAACCTAACCACTCCATAGGTGCCTGTAAATCTGTATATTTATACCATTCCACTTTCTAAATGTTGTATCTTGGTAAAAGCAGTGTTCTGAGTCACAAATAAAACATATTTGCGTTTTATTTATAGTGTTGCTGGTAGTGCCACCACTCGAAATACTGGTGTTACAGATTTGCTGTCATTATTACTAATGCCCTGCTTATCACAACCATGAAATATTTCCATATGCTGAGGAGTTTGCTTGCTTCAGTTCAGCTCCATCTACTGGCGTGCATGCAAACATCACTCAACAGTGCGTGAGTGTTGGTACAAGTCAAGTCAAGTTCTTCCACACCAAACCCATCCAGCCATGTCTTTATGGAGCTTGTTTTGTGCACTGGGACACAGTCATACTGGAATAGAAAAGGTTCTTCCCCAAACTGTGTCCACAAACATGGAAGCATGGCGTTGTCCAAAATGTCTTGGACTGCTAAAGTATTACCCGTCACTGGAAGTAAGGGCCTAGCCCAAACTCTACAGTGTACTTAATTTAAAAATTTCTGTCTCAAATGCTCAGCAGTCATAGTAGCATTTATAAAGGCAGTCTTGGAATTGCAATAATAATGGCCTTAATAATGACCTTTGTTTAATTACTTCTCCTGCAGCAATCACCACTGAGCATTATTATTTCACACAGAATAATTATGCTGCCCACAGAGGAATCATTTTACACCTGTGTAGGTAAAGTGTTAGTTTGTGATTGAGAGAAATGCTTAATACGCATGGGTTCAAAAAGTCTCAGTTAGATTTATTTTTCTGTAATAAATCTCACCTTCTTGGCCTCTGAACAAGCGACAGTTGTTTAAATCGAAACACGTCTAATAACTGACTCCCCTTCACACTAATAAAAATGAGGTGCATGATCTACAAAAGGTCACTTCCATTCATTACAAAAAGGGAAAACGTGTTCAAGCAACTAAATTCAGTGCAGCGAGAGGTCACAGGACACGAGAGCGATTGGCTTGGCCCCCCAGGCGAAATGTTAATGAATTCATGAGTGTTCTGTAGCCAAAAGGCTCTGCCTAACAGTACCACAAACACAAAATAATAAAAAACCTGAACACAATGAGGATGCTGAATGGCACCTCAGAGGTGGGCAGAATTTCTTATAAGCTTGATATTTCCCAAGGAGCTGCATTTCCAGGCCTAGAAAAACTGTGTTATTTGTTTTTTATGGGACCAATCAGGATAAAAGCTTGTTCAAGTCTTTATCCAAAGCCCCGATGGTGCTAAATGAATTGGCGTGCATTTCATGAATGTGAGCTAAGGGCAGGCTTGGCCCAGTTTTAAACCAATGACTCATAAAAATGGCTAAATATCATTTAGCTTCTCACTAATCTCTGAGAGCATGTAGTCGTGTTGTACCATACAGACAAAATTTTGCGACACACATAGTCTCATACTGTGACTGCAGAATGAATAACTCCCTGGTGTTAAAGATCAGCCTGTATTATTCCTGGCTAACAATAATTTACATTTAACATATTATTATTTGGGGCTTTTTGAGTGGAGCGGTCAGTCACTGTCACATCCTGATCTCTCGTCATTATGACAGGAAGCTGCTTATGCCTGAGCAGCAGATACTGTGGGTCTCCATCACAGTTCCTTGACACATACGTCTTTAGAAAGAAGCCTCTATTGTCTCCATTCTTCACCTCCCAAAACACAGACATTCACACACACATCCGTCCTTCAGACCCATCATTTCTTGAATGCAAAGTGTCAACCCATCCCCAGAGAGACCCAGCTGTCCCCCACTGACATTAAAAGTATTCCTCCAACCTGCACCTGACTGCCTCTAACTTTCAGTACTGGCCTGTCTGTGTATGTTCTTGGAATGGGAATGTGGAGAAGTCTACTGAGCCTCAGAAGTTTCATGGATAGTCAAGAAGTTGGGTGCACAGCTGAGTTGCCAGTTTATTAGAAACCCCCAGTATCTACACTTTTTGGCTATTTTGTGTAAGTGTAGTGTCCATTTGTCGTACGTGAACACACCACAGCACAACACGGCACACAGTGTGGACAGTGGGAAATTCTTCCCCTGCTTTTAATCCATTCATCAAGTGAAGCAGTGGGCAGCCAGCAACGCGGCCTCTGAACGGTACCTTGCCCATAGGTACCTCAGTGGTGCAATTGGCAGTCCTGGGAGTCAAACCCACAACCTTCTAATCACTGGGACAACTCCATAACTAGCAGGTCACCTACTGCCCTACCAGGCATACCTACCTAGGTGCACTTTATAGGTGTGCAATTACAGACCCTGTTATCAGTCCTCTCCAACCATAGGACAGCAGTTACAGAAACATAGTAGAATTGAAATTAACATTTGTAAGATTTGTAAATGGAGGTGATGTACCATAGTGTGATGTACTGTCAGCAACAACCAGCAAACCACTTTTGCCACCTGTTTGCTGTTTTCTCACTCATTTTCTGTACCCGCTTAATTCTTACTAGGGTCATGGGTAACGAGAGTAGGGACTCACCCTGGGCGGGGCACAAGCCCACTGCAGGGCACACACACACACACCATTCCCTCACCCACTCACACCTATGGTCAATTTAGGATACCTACTTCACCTGATGCGCATCTTTGGGCTGTGGGAGAAACCAGACACACCAAAGGAAACCCACGCCACAATGAGAACACGCAAAGTCCACACACTCAAGGCCAGGACCCGGACACGAACCCCCAACCCTGGAGGTAACAGCACTACTCACTGTGCCACTGTGGGGCCTATTTTCTCACCATAAACTGGAATGTAGTCTTATCAACTGCTGTCCTCCTGATTTGTGGCCTTCTTGTGCTGACCCTGCGGCCTAATGGATATAGCTTTTGATCCTTCAGATAGACAAAAGGTGAGCAGTAGAGTACGTAAACAATGCAGCTCACGTAGCCACAATATGGTGCTTAAGAGCAAGTATATCTTTAGCTCTGTGCAGTCAAAACATAAGCAGCTTCCTCTGGGAGCTATAACGTTTTCTGAATCTGACTCTTATTAGTTAATGCCCAATTTGCTGTCAAGTTCATGCTTTTGACTGTCATGTTGGGCAAAATAAACTGGCAACTCTTCATACACCTCACCTCTTGCGCTTAAACGTATGGTCTGAGTAGCCCACTCCACATGATCCAACACATACAAGCAGACACACACAACTCTTGTCCCTTCACACTCGACCTGTCGCCTCTCAAAGGCTAGACTAGGACACAGAATCAGCAGTCACCTCACACGCAGGTCCTGCTTCTGGCGGGTGATGCCCGACTGCCCACACAGAGCGCAAATGCCAGCTCAACATCTGAGCGGCAATAACATTCAGGTCCTTCACGAGGAATGCAAATAACAGGATGAAAGGTAATTAAGCTGACACAGTCACGTCCCAGGATAAATCAAATACAAGCCGTGAAAATGAGGAACAAATTGCAAGACATGGAATGTGAAGACATAATACCGCTTATCAGCACAGAAATGTTCGAGTGAAATTAAGTGAAATCAGTGCTACATGTTGTTTGTGTGACAATAAAAACATTACAGTTTCTGGACTTATATAGTTTTATATAGTATAGAGCTTTCATCCAGTGACTCACCAGAAAGCCCTGTTTGCTAAGAAAGAACTGAGCTTTCTTCAGGAGCTTCTGCACATTTTGGAATGACTTCAGCTATTTTTATGTATATAAAAAGTTAAAAAAAAATATAGGAAGGATCTGACAATAGTTAGTACACAGCGAATAAATATGTAACAGTACATCGTCAAATTTCATATGATAAGTCCATTTTTTCATCCAAATGATCAGGAGACGTCCAGGTCGATAAGTGTAACAGTCACTAGCTACACCTATTTTGGAGTAACTACTATGAAGTTTAAAAAAAAAAAAGTCTGACCTTAATGTTTTCCACCCTAAACAAAAGAAATTGTCTAAGCAGAAGATTTGATTACATCAATTTCATTTATTTTTGAATTAGGTAAGAACCATAGACCTAGTAACCCAGCTATATTATTCATTTTTCACACATTCTATGTAATAGAGTAGTTAACATGACCCATTTTTGTTTTTGTCCACAGACGTCCACTTACAATATTTTCTGTGGTTTTATTTATCAAACTCCATTGCAGTCATAATTCATTTTTGCCAACTTAAAACAAGCTGTTTTTATTACTGTGCCTTTAAGACTGATATATTTAAATGAACTTTGTTCTGATTGGCTGCCCTGTGTTGTGTCATACTCAGAAAGCAGTCTGAGCAGAAACATTCTTAACTCATTGTGAATGGGAGGCTAATATTGGTGGGTATATGTAAATACAGCACAAAATAGAGTTTGAAACAGTCGGTTTTTACAGCTTAGTTTCTATATATGTGCTCCATGAACTGGGCATTGAATGGCATGTTTTGAAACCTTAAAAAAAATTCACACACTACATAGCTCTTTTATTTCATGAAAGTTTTCAGTAATGTGGGCCCTTTAACGTATTCCGTTTAGTTAAGTTGCACTGAGTATCCATCAATACTCAATGACCCTTATTAAAGTTTAGTTCAACAAAATGCAAAGGCTGAAATATCTTCATTTGATTTCAGGTGCATTCTCAACATACAAGTTCAACATGAGCAATGTTATCAATACCACATGCAACTTAAAAGGCTGGACTTCATGAGCAAAAAAAGACAGAAGAAAATCATTGCATTAATACAAAAACAATACATTAAAATTTTGTTTTTAATAAATAGTTCAACATGCATGCAGGTATAAAAACAAATCCCTCTGTACTTCTGTTGCCCTAAGCAGGTTTTCTTAATGCATAGTCACTACAAGCCTGTTAAGTCTCAAATTATTTTTGTGCACAGCAGTCAACACAGGACACATCTCTCATACATACATACATACTCTTGACCTCTTCACATACCTACAACATGTACAGCTCCAGTCAAAAGTTTGGACATCTGATTGAGTGTGTTTTTCATCGTCTTTTATAATGTTCTGATCTAAAGGCTTAGGCTTCAGTGCATGAAATTTGTTTCCATTAAGGTACATGCTGAAGTACATGCCTGTGCTTGAATTAATTTCCAAAATGAAACATGTTTAAAATGCCGTGTTTAAAAAACAGGTGACAATTTGAGAAGATTTTAAAGGTGTAGTGATAATTTACTGATCGTTACTGAACATCCCTAAAATTGATGATTTGAACCATGATCTGAAACTCCAGTGCTGGATTTATTTGGGTCTTATGTAGAGATGAATGCAGCAATGAATTGTGTGATTTGTTGCATGGCTACACAGGAAAATTACCAAAAGCATTATTCTGCCTCTATTCACGTTAATGTTTGATTACTATGAGGTGTTTTTACATGAAATTGTTTCTGATAAATAAACATTGTGTTTTTAGTGTACTGAAAGGTAATTACTTTAATAGAGAAGACGAAGGAGGATCCATTGAATGGTAACAGTAGTAATGTTGTAATTTTCCAGGCGTTAAAAAAAAGAATCATTGACTCATTCTGCAGCAGCACTGTGTGTGAGGAGGTTGAGGCTCGGCCTTAACCTTGAGCTCTAAGCTTTAAAAGCAGTGAGTGCACCTTGAACAACCATGAGCCTTGATGTGAAAGATGGTTTTAGTGTTACTGTGCATGTTTTAATGACTTGCCTTTTGTTTCGATGTGTTATTTTTTGCTCTATAAAACTCACACACTTATACTTCTTGTCCTATGCCTAAAGAATAGTTAGAGGGTGCAAACGTGTATCAAGGTAAAGGAGGGGCTCTACTGAAGAACCTTTTACCATTTCTGGTAGAACCAACAATTTTGGTCACTGCATAATTCCTAATGTGTTATATCACAGTTTTGTGTCTTAAAAAAAGAAAAAAAAAGAAAGAACATCAATCTATGAAAATGGAGCAGCACAAACTTTTGACTGAATGCACATATTCAGTATTTATATATCATATTCCATGAAGAAATATTTTTGAGGTTGCTTAATTCAACCTTGACTTCATCCAAATCTCGGAGATTACAAAGAAAAATCTACGCACACCCACACACACAAAATCATTGAGTTTGTCGTGCCAGCTGTCATTGGTCTGTTTATGTAAGTGCTTGTGCTTACTTCTTTTCTCTCCGTCGCGACAAGCAGCTGAGGTCAAAGCCATCCTGTTACCCTGGTTCACGTTTAACTGTCTGTATATGTGCCAGACTCAGCAGGAAGCTCTCTAATGAAGAGATAGAGGCAGATCGTTTCCATGGTTACAGCGCGCTAGAATATCATATCGGAAGTTTGGGGGCGCTGGCTGAGCCACGGGAAGCTCCTCGTCCAGACACCTTGATCCTGTTTGTTTCAAAACACTTCAAAATGTATACACTTCATTAATGACACAAAGCAAATAAATAAATACGACAACAGCATGTTTGATGGAGAAAAACAAACAGCATTCTAAACTAGTGTGCAAACATCCTGCAGTGTTAAGAGATAAACACACAGTTTGCCCGTAATGTAGGAGATATTTGTCGGATCAGGTTCATATTAGCAGTGCGTGTTTGTGTTTACAGTGTGAGTTAAGCCAGGGTTGGCCAAGAGAGTCAGTGGACGTCTAAATCACTTTTCCTCTATCCGGCCCCGGTTGGCCACCCCTGCATTAAGGCACATGCCACAGAAAGATGGCTGAGGTGCAATTAGTGGGTACACATGTAGTTCTGTGAATGTAATTTTGTGCATCAAGTGTTCTAACAAACATTTCCAAAGCATGTCTGAAGCTCATCTGAACAGGACAATTTTTGAATAGGAGTATTTACCAGGGAGGTCTGCTCTGACTCGCTGCAGTTCTTCCTTTGCCTCTGTTTCAGACCTGTATCAGTGCTGCCCCACTTCTACTTAATTGGGTCTTTTTAGTTGAGTTCACAAACAGGAAAGAAACAACTCCAAAGTCCTTCATTTCCAATTCACACAGTCACTATTAAGGGGAAAGATGTGCTGATCACTACTGTTCCAATTTCTAGTGTAGGACGACGATATGACAGTTTATCCGATGGCAGTATCAGATTCCAATGCAGCTGCAGACCCACTGAAATAAGAGGCTGCTACTAAAGCGTAAGATTCTCTGTGGAGGGTGAACTTCCTCTTTTATGCCGACGATGAGCAGCTTTAACTAAAAATTAGGCTGAAGGTCAGTTCTGCTGAGGGCTATAATTCAGCTAGTGTTGTAACTTTCAGTTCAAATATTCAAAGTCATCCAAATAATTACTATTAATATTACTAAATAAATATTTTTTGGAATAACCTCAACCAATACCTGGGTTCAATCAAGCCCTGCCAGTAATTCAAACTTTTACTTCAAAAATCCGATCCTTCTCTGCAAACTTAAATGTGAAATGAAAATAAGAAATGTACAATGTGCCAGAGTTACTCAAACATGCCCATGCTACATTTGTACCCTTAGCCTCCCTTTACCGTATATATATATTCTTTCATATTCTTTCAACGAATTAAATTCACTGTGCTTTGAAGTGGAAAGGAACTGATCACACTTCTGTTCTAAATCACTGCAGGCCTTATAGCTGTTGATGGACTCTCGGAATGGCCTTCATCCACTCCGGATGAGACAGAGGCTATAAATCCAGATGACTTTGTAGAATGTAGTGAGGCAGCCGGAATGGTTAAAGAAGACCCAATCTCGCATTCCTCAGGAACTCTGGGCTGCCTTGAATGTCTGACACAAGTATGTAAGAGTTTCGGCACAATGACGTCGTTGAAGAAATCCATGCGCATGGTGTTAGTTCAGGATGGAGCACCTGCTGCAACAGGGTGAAATAATGCTGCGATCGACAGCTTGAGCAGCGGCCTGACCAGAGGTTCTTTCATTTACAGGAGGAGCAGTTTGTCAGGAAGGCCCTCCAGGGGCACTACTCTTTCTCCTCATGCGCTCTTGGAGGTGGCAGCAGGTAGAGGTGTCTGCTCCTCCCCACCTTCTGCTTTCTTCTCCTCGTCATCTTTGAAGAAGAGGAGAGGAAACATGCCCAGGATGCAGCCAATGCCCACTCCAATGGCCTTGCCCTGCAGGTGCAAAACAACAAGGAATGTTCTTGTTAAAACGCTCAGCGTAGTGTTCCTCATTCATCACTGTTCAGTTTCTGACCACAGGAATGTTACTGACCAGATATTATTTGGGTAGCAACCATTCTCAAGATAGCAAAGATATGATAGTAGTATGGTAGCATGTGTATTAAATACAAGTGGATTTTATGCATGTTAATGCTAGATTAAGAGTGGTTCACTATCCTAAAATATCCAACTAAATATCCAATAATACAAGGTAATTATTGCCATTTTGTTTGAGTGAACAAGATATTTGTTTTCTTTGAATTGTTCAGTTTTTGTAATCACTGCATCTTATTTTGATGTTTTGTCATTTTCTTTAAAAATATGCTTTAAAGAACAATATTTTTATTTGGAAGTTTGGTTTAAACTGTACTGAACAATGACTGCAGTGGTTTAACTGTACTGAACAATGACTGCAGTGGTTTAAACTGTACTGAACAATGACTGCAGTGGTTTAAACTGTACTGAACAAGGACTGCAGTGGTTTAAACTGTACTGAACAATGACTGCAGTGGTTTAAACTGTACTGAACAATGACTGCAGTGGTTTAACTGTACTGAACAATGACTGCAGTGGTTTAAACTTTACTGAACAATGACTGCAGTGGTTTAACTACAAAACAATGACTGCAGTGGTTTAACTACAAAACAATGACTGCAGTGGTTTAACTACAAAACAACAACTGCAGTGGTTTAAACTGTACTGAACAAGGACTGCAGTGGTTTAAACTGTACTGAACAAGGACTGCAGTGGTTTAAACTGTACTGAACAACGACTGCAGTGGTTTAAACTGTACTGAACAATGACTGCAGTGGTTTAAACTGTACTGAACAATGATTGCAGTGGTTTAACTGTACTGCTCAATGACTGCAGTGGTTTAACTGTACTGCTCAATGACTGCAGTGGTTTAACTGTACAAAACAATAACTGCAACAATGAGCGCTACCGCTGCAGGTTTTCCCCACCCATTTGTGGTGGAAACTATCCTGAAAGTTATCCAGGGTTCAAAGATCTTGTGTTTTTATCCGTTTGTTTCTAAGATATAAAATAAAAGAAATTTGTTCTTTATGCGCATTTGCATGTGACGTAATTTTTAAAACCCCAGTAGCGATGTTTATTATTACTTGTTTTTTAAGTTACAATAACTTTGGTTCTACCTGACATAGGAACACCAAACAAACATCAGCATGACGTCTGGCACCTTGAGCATCAACACAAACTGGGGGAGCTTCTGTATAAGGAGCCATGACCATTTTCCATTTGCTGCACTTCCAGCGCGGATCTGTGCCGCTCACGTTCTCAGGGCTAAGCTCGGATGAATAGATTTACTTTGGTAAGCATAAAAGCAATAAGCAAGGGAACTTCGACAGACTGGTGGCACTCAAAAAGATTCTTTTTGCTTCATGGATCTGCAGAGCTGTAATTGTGTTATCCACCACCACAGCAGGCAAATTCACTGACTCACTGCTCACCTGCCTCCTTCTTACACAATGAAAAATGGGCTCTAATATTACCCAGCCTTCCACTAAGACCCATGAACTACATGCAAACAAATTTTACAAAATCTAAAAATAATTAAGCTGTGCTGTCAGAGTTTTGGCCATCACATAGTGACCTTTTCAGCATCAGAACATTCAGAGCCAAATGGTCAATTAGAATCTCACTCCTTGTGAACTTATCATGCTGGATTTCAGTCGATTTCTTACTGACAAATGAATGTTATGCAGGGAAAGTATGTGAAGCAGTTCTTTCTCGGGCAGAATCTGCTGGCAGTTCAGCAAACTATGGTATTTTTTCAACGGCACTTGCTCTCATCACCTCCTCCAGGGATGGCACAGTTCTCATAATCATTGTTTATGCTGCAGAGATACACACACCGCATATGACACTATTATCCAAGAAATAAAAATTGTAAGAGTTGTAGACTATCTGAAACTGGCTGGCAGAAACAGCAGCTGGAGATTTGAAAAAAAAGGCCTTTCCCTATGCAGTCTGTCTTCATTTAAAGGACCTGTATTCTACCATTTCCTTTTATTTAACTTTAAAAGCTCCACTATTGGACTATTGTTGTTTTATGCACCAAAACAACAATAGTCCAATTTTATATGGACATTTCCCCACTCTGTCCTTATATCTTTGAAATAGACCAGTTGTTTTTATCACTGTTCATTCGAGATAAATATATGTAAATAGTCTCTGCTCTGATTCGTTGCCCTACTTTATGACTTGTTTAAAAAACATCCCTGGTGGAAATGTTTGAAATTTTTTTTACAAACTGTTCAGTTCCTTTTAGATGTCTGAATACTTTGGAAGCCTACAGTGATACATTAGCTTTTGGACAGCCAAGAAGAGCACAATGTTGTCATCTTGTACTCCATAAACTCTGCAACAGATTGTCTGCAATAACAACACTGTTTATCACTGCAATATAAATTAGCAGCTGATATATTTTAGCCACTGAACAGTCAGTTCTGGAAGTGGATGTGTTGGGCAAGGGTAAGGATCTGAGTGACTTTGGCAAGGGTCAGATGGTGACTAGGTGAAAACACTGCCAAAATGTCAGGTCTTATGGGACTTTCCTGATTAGTGTCCACCAAGAATGACTGGTGTCCAAGAAAGAATGACTTGTAAACCGGCAACAGGGTTATGGGCACACAGGTTTTACTGATGTGCATGGAAAGCGAAGGTTACTGTGCCTGATCTGATCCCTCAGAAAAGCTCCTATAACACAAACTGTTGAAAAACGTAAGGTCAGAAGACGCCGCATATTGTAGCCACAGACCAGTAAGAGGGCTGACCTCCTGACCACCACCGTAAGTGCCAACACTGGGCAAGTGAGCTTTAGAACTGGACTAGTGAGCAATAGAAGAAGGTGGCTTCACATTTTTGCCTCCATAGTTAGGGGGCCCTCTCGTGACCGTGCAAAAACAGTTACAGTCACCAGACACCACATTTACCTGGGGAAAATCTTATTTTAACCTTAGAAGCTGGACAATCAGGTTACATACATTTACTTGCTGCTTCTGTTACTAAGCTGTGGAGTGGTTATTGCTGTTATTCCAACCACGAGGGTTTGTGCTGGATTTTTATATCTCCCTCAAAAAGCCGGCAATGCTTCTCCTTCACCACGCATGGCAGAGAAATATAACCAAAATGTTATGAATGCCATATTAGGTTACAAGTGTAAGATCACAAAGATCTTTACGCATAATGGGCCAGAAGAGGCAGTGTGATGCTCTGGGCAATGCTCTGCTGGGAACCATTGGATCCTGACATTCATGTGGATGTTATTGTTCTAGGGGCAGCACCCACCTACATTATTGCACCCCTTCAGGGGAATTATATTCCCTAACGCCAGTGCCCTCTTTCAGCAGAATAATCCTCTTTGCCACACTGCAAAACCAAATGATTCGATGTTCAAATGATTTGAGGAACATGAATGATTTGACCTCCAAATTCTGCAAATCTCAACAGCATCTGTGCAATCCATAGAGGCTCACAACTTACAATGATCTGCTGCTAACGTTTTGGGGCCAGATACCACAGCACACCTTTGGAGGTCTCGTTGAGTTTATGCCTTGACAGTGGTGCAGGGAAAACCTACACAATAATAGGTGAGTGGTTTTAATGTTATGCCTAAACAGTATTTATGGACTGTATGACCTGAATATTAATGGTACATTTTGAAACTGGTTTAAACAGTGCACTCTGATTACAAACAAACCTATGATATAGGTCTTTTATGCTCTTAGACAAAACAAAGGAAATTGCTCTGACGGTTATTTTAATAAAAGGGTGTCTGAGTCATCCCTAGATTTTCTCCTCATAAGAGTGGCATAGCTGGGAGAGCACAATCAACTGGGAGTGAAAGAAGTGAAGTAGTGAAGAAGAAGAATAAATGAGAGTGAGAGAGGAGGGGGGATTACTTACGGCATGAGAGCTGACTCTGGTTTGCCACATATCAGCTTGTTTGGGACTCAGGTCTGGAATCTGCATGCCAAGCCTACAGGCCAGAGCTTCCACATAACCTGCAAGACTACACATATAAAAACACACACACACACACACACACACACACACACACACACACACACACACACACACACACACACACACACACACAAACACACACACTTCTGGTTGTTTGTGTTTCTAAACAAAACAATGTGCTTGGTATTTTTGTAAATTATGCATATAAAACTCAATTTCAATTTCAGACTCCAAGTGTCAACAGAGTGGATTCAATCTTCAAGACACAAATAACCAAACTTTTACAAAAACATTTCCATGTAGCAAAAGAAAAACCTGATAACAATCCACAGCGGGTAGTGCTACACACTTTTGGGAACAGAAAAAAAGGTCTACAGAAGTCTTCCAAAACTGTTGGATTAGCGTCTGTCCAACAGCCTGGAGATGCTCTCAAAGATTTCTCTCCTGTTAGTAACCCTCAAGCAATCATTCTGTCCCAAAGAGAGACTTGCTTTGATTCCAGATGCCAAAGTGGAACTAATGACAACTTTAATTGAGACAACAATGACAGATGTACTGGGCTAATTAATAAAATCACATAATGAAGAAAATGACTTATCTTCTCTACTTCTAAGTAAATCATCCAGTACTTGACAACTACATCCTGTTTTCTACATCATAAAACGTGGTAAAAAAAATGGAAACATTCAATTGTAACTGCCACTATTGTTTTAGCAATGCAATGTATAGCATGCCATACAATTTAACTGGCGAGTCTATTTGAGATAATAACTCTACGCCAAACAGCTTCCTTTTTTTTAAAAAATGCTCACAAAAAAGAAAAATCTCCGCCAGCAATCATCTTGGCTCCCACAGCTACAGCTCCAAACATCAAACGAGCTGTTATGACACTGGCATTGTGAAGGCTCCTCAGTGCCATTTCATCATAGCCAAATAAAATCTCATTGCACTTCTTATTAGCTCTTGCTGCGAAAGCTCTGAAAACACTAGCAGCTCCCAGCACCCAAATACTCATCCATCATCTGTGTGCAGATGGGCTGCTCTGTGTGGAGCTGCAGTGATAGCAAATTAACAGTCCTGGCAGTAAACAGCAGGCTGGGCTCCACATTTGGGTCTCCCAGGTCTGCAATGTTCCAGAGTTAGCGATGGTGCTCGGAGCTCACAGAGGGACGGCTGGGTAAGACTGATAGATTGGAGAGTCGGTGCTGTAGAATGCTCACAGCAGACTGTACAGGTGGCAGAATAAACCCAGAGCTGTCTGCTCATTCCCCATGAATGCCACTGATGCTATGCATCCGCACATCACGTTCTCCTAAGAAAACAGTCAGGCAGTATAGCATTGCTAACATTGATAAGTAAAAAAAAACGAAGAGTCGTTTTTTAAAGGAAGCAGCTACTTTATTTGAATCCCCTGCTTTGTAGCTGTACAGTTAGAGACTGTAGCTCACATGTTGTCATACACAGTTTGGGCACTCCTTGTCAAATTATTTTTCTAAATAAAAAAGTATAACACTGCATGAAGCAACCTAAAAGAACACATTTCAGCAAACTTAATTCTGATTTGAATTAAATATATTGGATTTTTTTTTAATGTGGCATAATTTTGGGCACCCTCAGACCATCTTTGGCTGAAATTACAACCTTCAGAAGGTGCCAGGACTGTTAATTCAGTCTTCCTCTTCTTGATTTGGGTGTTTTTATTTTTCATAGCAGCAAGCATGTAATTCTGAAATATTGTTGTGTTGTCCTGCATGTCCTGTTGTAATACCCAACTTCTAGTCTTCTTCAGTTTCTTCACTGGGAATACTACCTTTCTTGATTTCCCAATTTCTATATTTATTGTAGATTTTATGTTTATTGTGTTTTCTCTGGCTCCAAGAACACTCTGATACCTCTGTATCCTTTCTCATGTTTGGGGTTTCACCCACACTCCTATGCACCTATCTATGCATAAATAATTATATATCTTATTATTGTTTCTGAGTTCAAAGTTCTTTCCAATGTTCGATTGAATGGGCATAGGCCAACAGTAATGGTTAATGTTACGTAGTTGTGACCAACGATCCAGCAGCCAATAGTAAGACCTACACTTGGACATACGTTTCATCCAAAAAGCTGAACTCAGAAGTTTTGACTGGCTGTTCAAAGCTGCTCTGCATTCACTGCTTTCAGTGACAGCACATTTCGCAGAAGCTTTGGCTAGACAATGGCAGGAACAGCGCACAAAAGGTGTGTCTCCTAGATCCCCTCAGGAGTCTCTGGAGAATGTGACTGGCTATGCTCCCACAGGAAAGGGCTTGCTCTCCTCCACTGAGTGAGCCAGTATGGGTGATTAAGCAGCAAGCATGCACATGAGCATCTTCCTGAGGGAGTGAGCAAGTGTGTGGGGGAGAGAGAGAGAGAGAGAGAGTGAATAAGTGCCCACAGAAGAGAAAGGTTATTTGAGGTAATCACTCCAAAGCCTGCAGTTCACAGAAGCACTCGGTCAGGGTTCTAACTCAAAAGCTGAAGGATGGTGATGAGCTGAGTGGTATTTAGATGGACTGATGGGAAGAGGTTTGTTGTTTAATTAAATTACAAACCCATTTCAGAGCTGGGAGAGAGACATACGGAGCTGAAGAGAGAAGAGACAGTGAAACATCTGGAACTGAAGTTTACTGGGGCATGACATCAAGCAATTGTCAGACCAAGTCACATGTTGATGAACAGAAAGATACACACACAGATGCAGATACACCGCCACAATTGTCAAAAAAACCTATTATTCTGAACCACCTATTTTCCGAAAGATTCAAAAGATGTAATAAAACTCTTCCAGCATGTCTATCTCACTCAGTAAATTCTCCTATCAATGAATTCACTGAATTTAGAGGGATTCTAAACAATGACAATAAAGTGAAGTAGCTCATGGATGATGGGCAATGATGGTATTTCACAGAAATCAGAGATTTTTTTGGTGTAATAATATAAAAAGTTGTTTGATTATCTCAGGGCTTTATCAAATTAAGTACTTTTAAAGGTCCCATGACATGAAAATTTCACTTAGTGAGACTTTATAACATTAATAGGAGTCCCCCTAGCCTGATTATGGTCCTGCAGTGGCTAGAAATTACGATATGTGTAAAGCCTGCTTTGATCATCCTGCTCCGCCGTTCAGAGAAAGGCAGCTCAGATGGCCCGTTCTGGAATTTAGCCCCTTATATCCTCATAAGGGGAAATTATCCCACCCCTTTCTTTGCCCGCCCAGAGAATTTCAACCCTCCCCTAAAAAAATTAGCTCCACCTACAGTCATGGCTTGCAGACGAGGGAAACATGGCAGTTGCTCGGTGCTTAGATTTAAAAATGAGCATAAATTTATTTTTTTGTTCCTTCACGCAAGCCTCTGAAGAACCAGTGGGTTAATAAAATTTGTCCTGGAAATACGCGACACGACTTCCAAAAAATGTGTATGTCTGCACCAAACATTTCGCCGAAAACCGTTTACTCAACTTGGGGCAATACAGAGCTGGTCTTGCTGAACGGCTGAAAATTAAGTCTGGATCAGTACCATCTCTCCCTGGACAAGTAAGTGAACTGAACGCTATATAATTTTGTTGCTTTGCTGTATATGGTTACCAAGCTTTTTACTCTTAGAATGTGGCTGTAACATTAGCTCTGCAGCTAACAGCCCAGTTAGCAGGCGGCTGTAGCTAATGTTAAGGTAGATAGCATCAGATATGTGTGTGAATACACACGTTAACTCGAGTGTTGTACTTCTTTGTTATTTGGGTAATCGTGCTGCTGCTGTTAGTGTTATGCCACGCACGATATCTGCCTTTCCCCCTCATTGAAATGATTGAGTGAGCACCTCTGCTAACCAGGGTGATCAGATGAGAACAAGTAAAATTTGAGGACTCTTACAGTAACGGGGCTATAGGCACTGATCAACTGCTTGGCTATCAAGGAAATTTCCCAAAATCTCACTACAGATGAATACAACTGTCTTTTATCAGCTATGTGACCGCAGTAGCCATTGCTATACAATGTAAACATTAGCACATGGTAGTGTCACGGTCCTCCCTCATTATAGAAACAGAAACTCAATACACAGTTTAGATCCTTATTTGTCCAAAACATCACAGTAAAATAACTGCTGAACTTCTTCAGATTTTTTGTGTGACATCTTTATTTTTGGAACCAGCTGGTGGCCTAGTGGGCATTGCCTCTGCAATCAGAGGGTTGTGGGTTTGAATTCCAATGCTGCTAGAGTCATCACTGAGGTTCCCTTGAGCAAGGTACCATCCCCACACACTGCTCTCTCATTGGGGGCAGCCCCCTGCTTCACTTGATGAATGGGTTAAATGGGTAAAATACAAAGGAAGAATTTCACACTGTTCACACTGTGTGCAGTGATCTGTTCAGGCGTGACTATAAGGGGCCACTTTTATGGAGAGCATGATCAATAAGATTATGGATCAGTACTGGTATTGATATGTATAATCAGTATATTATTTCATACACTTATGGCGCTTTTCCACTGGAACAAGGAACCATACTGTACTGTAAATAAATGTTTTTCCATTGCAAATAAAGTGAACCGAACCCGAGCTGCTCGACGGCAGGGCCAAAAGCGCACTGCAGCCGAGCTGACTGCATCACTGTTTTCTGATTGGTCGAAAAGAGGCCATTGTTTATTTACTGTTTGTGCAAAAAAAAAACCAATGAAGGGACAAACTAACAGATGGGAAGTGATGAAGTTCCCGCTCGACTGTCTGTTTGGGCTGAAGATAAAT